>WBNM01014468.1:0-11966 GCA_013399055.1 Ramphastos sulfuratus
GAATTTCATGAGGTTGGCTTGTAGTACATTTTGGATTCTTAATAGAAAAGGCACAACGGTCCTAACAATACATCCAGTGAGCAGAACAAACTCTCTGGAATTCCAGTCTCTATAAAAAACTACCACAAATGACACAATTCACTATTTAAAGACATATATATGTAGTATTTCAGCTGGATTTTACCTGAGATACAGCATGCTCTTAGTCAGAAAAAAATACCCCAGGAAATTGTTAGGGAATCCCAAAGCTGCTAACCCAGACATACAACCACAGCCTGTGTCTGCCTGTGAGATACCCATCTGTCAAAAAAAAAAAAAAGCCCAACATTTAGAATTCTGTTTTAACAGCTTAGCATTTAACCTCAGCTACTCAAGGTCAGAAACTCTATCCTACTCTCCACCATTACAAACCACATTATACACTTCTAAATACAAACAAACCTGTTCTCATCTAGGGCTCAGCAGAGTTATTTTCTCTACACTTAAAAAATAAATCACTGGTATTATATAAGAGGGAGGGTTTACTTTAAAAAGCACCACCAAGGCACCACTTTTTGCCCTCCACAGAACACTTGTGAGCTGCACCCTAGTTCTAAATGTGACTCAATGCTATACGAAGAACAATGGTGCCAAACTGTATAAAACCGCGGCAGTGATCGATGGTACTTTGCACAATATCTGCTTTTCAGCAGCAGCATTCTAAGAGTGAAAAACTGCTTGCACAGTACCAAGCCTTGTACCAGTTCGTGGGAGTTACTGCTATTAAAAAACAGAAAGAAAGAAGGAAAAAAAAAAAAAAAAGAATTCACAAACTTTATCTTGCTGTTGGAGTATGTCTAAGGTCACTTTATGCGGTGAAGAACACACTCTCAGCAGAAAGAGATGTTAGTTCTGAAGAGTAAAATGATGCTGTGGTTGAGCTGCACATGAACTGAAATACTTTTAAAGGCAAGAAATGCTATAAACATATTTTTCTAAGTGCAGTCAGTGTATGTTCCTCTCTATCCACCCCTAGAGTATGAATGAGTGAAACCACAACTTCTAGAGCAATTTACAAAGAGCCTGAGAGCGATTCAATAGGTTACACCAAAAGGACTATCACAGGGTGGCATTTGTGCACAAAAGTTTCATGTTACTGGTGACCCTAACTGAAGATGCAACCCCAGGAAGCCAGGCAATGTCATGCCTGCCTCTTGCACTCACACCCCAGGCCAGCAGAAGTCATGTCACAGCCCTCAGCACCATGCTGATCCCAGCCAACAGACCTGACTGACACCTGGAGGGGCCTTGGTGCTGCAGCAGCCTGGGACTTGCAGCCTCCAACTGGCAGCTCCTCAGGTGCAGCAGACCTGTGCCTGCCTGCAAAAGGCCGAACCCTTCTCCACTTGTACTCACACAAGCAGTGGTGTGCGTGTGTGCAGGAGCACTACACCCAAGTCACCACAGGTTTCTGAAACAAACGAAGATAGCAACTCTGCCTCCACTTCCTCAGCAGGGAGTTTTTATTTTTTTACCTCCTGGGAAGCTGTACAGACAACTCACAAAGATAAAAACTGCTTTGTAGACAGAAAACAGCTCTGTTAATCTTATCTCTGAAAAGAAAAAGTCATTTTTTTTCCCAGGTAAACACTTGCAGAACATTTCTGTAGCCACAGATTGCGATTGTGTGGCAAAGTAAGAAGTTTTTTTCCCCGTTCACAGCCTGTGCTGTCCCAGAAAATTATTTAGCATCATTTTGAAATATGCAGATAATGTAATGCAATAAAGCCCTTGCAGTTCGGTTCAGTACTTCATTTAGGATGTAATCCATCATAGTGAATCGTGGGCTTGGGTTATCCTGAGAAACCATGATAACCAGTGGGGCCTGCCAAGGGGGGTGCCACAGGCTACAGAAGCCCAATGTGCTGGAAGAGATGACAGGAGAATCACCCATATAGCTCCAGATCTCTGTTTACTGAGAGTCTCACTTTTTTTAGCCTCACTGAAAGCTTGAACTACTGCCATCCAGAAAGGATGGTATAATAAGAGGCAATTTTTAAAAAGGAAAAGGAAAAAGGCTAATTTCACCTTCAGTAGGTGTGAAGAAGAGTTTGAACAACCACATGGCTTGAGAAAACCTGGTTTGAAAAACACATGGTCCTGAGCACACCAGCAGGCTCTGCAGCATCTTCCCACCCATACCTCTGGCAGTTTACCTGCCCCACTTCAAGGTCAGCTCTGCTACAGGGCAACCATAACCCAGGCTCAGGCTGCTGGGGAACAGCTCAGTTGAGAGAAGGACCTGTCAGAAGCCTCCTGGTTGGCTGGCCTGGAGTCGTGGTTCAGCTCTGGCTCTTGGCCAGACAGTGCCCACACCTGGCCTCACAGGACAGGCTACCAGCTTGCCTGGCAATCACCAGACAGCATCCAACTCTGACAGCCATCACTGGTCCTGCTCCTCCTCCTCTCTGGGGTCCCTGATGTGCCTGTCCCACCTGCCTTGCTATGGCCTTGAATCCCAGCTTGCCCACATGCTGGGCAGGCCACTTCTGCTGCTCCACAACAGCCTGGAGGCAAGCAGACCCAAAAAGCAAGCGTCTTTATTCTTGAGTCCTCATTATCTCTGCCCTTAAAACAAGGAGGCAAACCAAACCACACCACCAACCAAACAAAAACGAAGGAAAAAGAATCCATGCTCAGTCTGATGAGCCTAAGAAAAACAGAGTTCCACCTCATGTCCCATCTGCCAGGTCGATTTACAGAACTGCCTTCAGTGTAAGCTGAATTACTCTAACTACCTGAATAAAATGAGACACTTAGGAGATGTTCAGCCTGAAGAATATCCCTTCCAGCAGCAAAATAATCCCACCCAGGACAGTATTGCCCAAGGCACAAAAATGAAAAGAAAGCAGTATCGTCATGATTAACAAATCAAAATACATTTTATTTAAACAGAAACATCTGTAATTCAGAATTAGAACAAAAACTTGCACTTGCAAAGCTTGCCTGCCTGTTTCAGCAAGTGTCACAACGAGGCACTTACTGAAACAAATCCCCTCCTCCCTACCCACACCTCCTCCTGACAATTCTTTCTGTGACATTATATAAGGCAGGTCTATCGAGCAACAAAGAAGCTAGGAGAGACCTAATATTTGGAGTAGAACAACACCACCATTTCTGAATTCCCAATTTTCTATTCTGACAGGGAAAATATTTTTCATGTGCCTGAAAGGAGTAAAATGAGGGCTCACGTTTTTGGCAGGTCACTGACACAATTTGGTTGAAATCAGCAATTGTACAATTACCCTGCACTTCCACTGATGGTACAAGCAACATACTATCATCCATACAGAAGATGAGAAAAAGATACTGGACAATTTGATTTGGAGCTGTACCATGCCATTATCTGGGCATTTATTCTTTCTTACACCAATCTAATTTATGATTTGCTATAGTGACTGCATGAGTGGAAGGTGAAGTCTTGCTGATCACATCTTTTTTCACCATCAGGTCTGCAATGATAAATGGCTTCAAGCCTCCTGAATATAGTAACAAGTGAACTGAAAAAAAAAAATCACAGAATCACAGGGACTGGAAGGGACCTTGAAAGATCATCCAGTCCAACCCCCCTGCAGAGCAGGATCACCTATATCAGATCACAACCCATTCAGGCAGGTTTTGAACATCTCCAGAGAGGGAGATACTCATGGGAGAACAGTTCCCATTTAACTAGTACATATTTCCTATGGTCCCTGGAAACTGCATCACCACTAACCAGCAGAAAACCTGCATAATCTTCAGCCAGCCTTCTACTTGCATGGCAGTACAGATCTGCTACTTTCCTTTAAGATTGTTCTGACTGGCTTTCAAGTCAGCATGAGGCACTTGGCACTCGTGAGTGGCAGGACCTGTGACATGCAGCCTCAGTTCACAAGGACTTTAACATAACTAGATGGATGAGCAACCCTGTATATCCAGGACATCTTTGGTTAATACAACTAATCTCACAGTATCACAGTATCACCAAGGTTGGAAGAGACCTCAAAGATCACCAAGTCCAACCCATTACCACAGACCTCAAGACTAGACCATGGCACCAAGTGCCACGTCCAAACCTGCCTTGAACACCTCCAGGGTCGGTGACTCCACCACCTCCCTGGGCAGCCCATTCCAGTGGGGAATGACTCTCTCAGTGAAGAACTTTCGCCTCACCTCCAGCCTAAACTTCCCCTAGCACAGCTTGAGACTGTGTCCTCTTGTTCTGGTGCTGGTTGCCTGAGAGAAGAAAGCAACCTCCTGCTGGCCACAACCACCCTTCAGGTAGTTGTAGACAGCAATAAGGTCTCCCCTGAGCCTCCTCTTCACTCAACCCTCTTGAGCTATGCTGACCTGCATCTGTACAGGTCTAAGTCTGCACAGACCCAGAGACAACTTTACCTAGCAACACTATTAAGTTTTATAAGCAAAAGTCATTTGTTAGCACAATCCTGCATATATGCATGCACAAATGTGATGCAATTAGTAAATGTTAGCTACCTACTGCATGAATAAAGGTAATTGCCTTAATAAACTCCAAGCAAATGGACAAATGTCAGCAAAAGGCAAGGGTGGGATGTGTTCCAACACAGAGGCACCACATCCCTGAGCACCAGGTTATCTTCTGCCACTGATGTCTCTCACAATGGGCTTACACAGCTTCTCTAGCAGCATCTACACAAGCACAAAGAACTCAGGAGCACTGGCAGCAGTAAGCCTGCAGAAGGATTAGTTTACTGGTATATTTCAACCCCTTGAATAGTAGTCAGAAAAGGAATTTTTAAAAAGAAATTTAAACCAAACAAAAAACCAAACAAGAAACAAACAAAAAAAACCCCCTCCCAACCAACCAAAAAAACCCAAGGAAAAAAATCTCAAAACCAAAATCCCCCAAAGCCCCAGAGGAAAAAAAACCAAAACTAATCACACGGGGAAAGAAAAAAAAAAAAAAATGAAAAACCCCACACCATTTTAAAGGGTCAGCAATTGGAAGAAGGAAATTTTATCTAAAGAGACTGTCTTTTCATGTTTTGTAACACCAACTGAAACACAGCAAGAGGCTCTGCTTCTGAAGAACACAAGACTGGATGAATGCCACTGCACTTGAATGCTGACTGGAGAGATGCCACTGATGCCAGTGATACCAGAGAAACAGCTACAGCAATGTCTTTTCCTCCTCTACAGAAGGACTGTTTGCCCTACACCATCTGTAACAAGTCTTTAAAAATGACTGAAAGTTTTTTACATCTGACCAAGCACACAGGGACTACATGTTTTATCTCTCTTACACAATATCCTGATTCAGAACTAAGGTGATCCACACTTGGCAGACATCTATGATACCATCCAAGCATTCCTTAGTCTCTCCTGCACCTATTTTACATAAATTGAAAACTGATCAAGGCTAGTAACCACTGCAGATCTCTAAATTTGGAGGCAGCCTTAGCCATACTCCCAGTAACTACTGAAAACCAATCTGCCTCTTTTGCTTGTTCATACTGGATGAATTGAGGTTAGACAGCTGTGCTCAGGCTATGTGGCAGGAACTGAGCTCTGATGTCCTCAAATCTGCACATTAAAGTTTCTTTGACACAGGAACAGGTAAGGTGAGGTGTGGAAGGCAGGAGTAAAGGGGCTGAATGCACATGAATACAGGCAGAATCTTAGAATCATAGAATGGTAAGGTTGGAAGGGACCTCAAGGATCATCCAGTTCCAACCCCCTGCCATAGGCAGGGACACCTCCCACTACAGGTCACTCAAGGCATATCCTTGAGAATCTATAAGGTGAACAATCCAGCGATCCTCACACCAGCCACCTTCAGAATTTCAACTCCTCCTCATCAGAGAGAGAGGCAATAATTAGCGAGAGACAACCTCCCCTACAAAACAGAAGAAACAAGTTTGAAAATCTTTTATGTTCATCTTTACAGTCCTTTATCATAGAATCATAAAATCATAGAATGGTAAGGTTGGAAGGAGACCTCAAGGATCATCCAGTTCCAACCCCCTGCCATAGGCAGGGACACCTCCCACTAGCACAGGTCACTCAAGGCCTCATCCAACCTGTCCTTGAACACCTCCAGGGAGGGAGCAGCCACAACCTCCCTGGGCAACCTGTGCCAGTGTCTCACCACCCTCACTGGAAAGAACTTCCTCCTAACATCCAGTCTAAATCTTCCCTCTGCCAGTTCAAACCCATTGCCCCTTGTCCTGTCATTGCAAGACCTTATAAACAGTCCCTCCCCAGCCTTCCTGTATACACCCTTCAGATACTGGAAGGCTACTCTAAGGTCTCCTGGAAGCCTTCTCTTCTCCAGGCTGCAAAGCACCAACTCTCTCAGTCAGAAGCCAGCCCCAGCCCCAAAAGAGAGATGGAAAATATTCCTGGGGTCCTGCAATGTAGAGGGATCTTTAGTATTCCTCAGTTTTACAAGAGGAATGCTTCTTTGTTTCCATTTGTGCATATATAAAATAAATCAAAGTACAGAAATAAATTTATCAGTGAGATTGCTTTTGATTTGAGAATCAGTTATGTGCTTGATCAGCCAACTTTTCTGTCCCCCCGAGGATGTGACCACTATGGCATTGTACTTGTCCAAAACAGCAACAAGCTATACACTCAAAGCTTTCCACCCGTGGCCATGGCTATCATGAGACACATGCCATGAATTTCATGCCAAGATGCAGCTGCAGAAGGAGGGAAGATCCTGTTCCCCTGTCAGCAGAAACATGCTCACCGTACCTGTGAAATTATTGCACTGCTCTTCTCTTCCTGCCCCACGCAGGCATAACAAATAAAATTAACTGTTACATCTTTTCTTTCAGCAGAAAATGGAATGTATTTACCCTAATCAATTTAAAAATGAGTGGTCTCTGAAAGCAAGGCAAGCAAAACTATGTTTTTCATTGTCTGGTTACTGCCTTAGAAGATTTCCCTCTTTGGGAAAAGATTTCTGTGGCTCTTCATCGGATTGCTCTTTAAGGCAAAACATTGACACTTGTCAGCAGGCCAACTTCCAGCCTTGTCACTAGTATGGCCACTGACATTGTTTTGGCAATGCCAATGTTTTGGCAATGAAGCCCAATGGAAACTAAAAAGCATACAATCCAAATGTGTTCCCACCCTACTCTGAAAACAGGCTTTGTATGAAATGGGTGGTAGCAATAAAGCAGCACACATCGAGCTCTGGTTTTGGATTATTATTGCTAACCTAACCAACCCTTCCAAATGGGTTACAATGTGCTGGAGAGAAAAAACAGCAATAAAAAGATAGCAGTAGCAAAGGTCAAATTAGTGCCTAGCCAAGTGAAACTGAATGCAACTGACAGGTGCTGCTGAATAGCATGTGTCCATTCATCCATCTCACTTGGCTGTCTCCAGGATTATTCTTGGGAAACACACAGCTAAGGACACCACTACCAACAGAACTGGAAAAGTTTAGTGGCTTCAGTGTTCACCTGTCAGGTTAGAGTCTGGCATCAGTTATTTTGACCTTCAACTTTCCAAAAACTACCCCTGTACAAACTCCCAAATGTAGACAGTTATTTTACATCCAGAGCATGGTATGGATGTAGCATTCACCACTAATGCTCCAGGTTTTTCTAGCCCTTCCCTTCCATTTAACAATTTTCTTCTTCAAGAATGAGCTGTGAATGTGAAAATGCTTTTAGGATATTCTGCAGAGCTCACCTCTGTGCTTAGCAAACTATTTGTTATTTACAACACACACAAGTTATGATCTTTCTGTTAATTTTTCCAGAGGGCTTAAGAGTGCCCACCAGGGCACTTCAGGAAACCCACCCACAATATGGAAATTGTCTGCTTAACAATTTAGCAGCTGCTTTTTTTTTTTTCTTTTGTACTAGTTTCAGACTCTAACATAGGGCATCATGCTGCCAATTTATCACAAATTTTCATCTGCTTGAATATGAAGCAAGATACTAACCCACAGGATGCAAAATAATTTCAGAAAAAGGAAAAAAAAAAAGGTCAGCAGCAGATTCAGACATCAAAACTACTTGTCTACACACTAAAAAAATCTCACAGCAGGACAGTAAGAAAACTGGCTGTGCTAAATACCCCCTGCAAGATAAAACCAAACCAGAGCAACTTTCCCACATCCTCATTCTTCCTCAGGACCATAGGGTACGCAGCATTTTGTTGCTTTTGGACTCATTATTGGATGTGTTCTGCTCCATCAGGAGAACAATATTGAGAAGGGAGAAATGTTTGCAGCTTTTACTCAGCAGGGACCATAAAGCACAGCTTGTGGTAAGCTCTTCAGCACGTGATTAGCAGATCTGATAACAGTGGTGCAAAACTTACTTTACTGTCTCTAAAATTTCTCCAAGTCAACACCTGAAAATCCAGTGTCCAAGGCACCTATGTATAGCCCTAGAGGTCAGATAAATACAAAGCTGATGGAAAGAACATGACAGTTTATTATTAATGGTTTGCTGAAAGGCAAGATTCCAAGTGAAAACACAGAGTCCAGCTTAATATATAAAAATTAATATGTTTTAATACATAGGTATGTATAGATCAGTAATAATCAAACAGGGAAGACAAGCAGAACAGTGATGCACCAGATCATTACTACATAAGGTTAGCTATAGTGATGAAGAAAGATACATCACTGATTGCCCTAATACTCTCCCATCATCCACATCCCCAGCTGCTGGGGAGCTCTGGTTGCAGTGAGGATTTGGAGAACTTTTCCCAGCAATTGGGAGGTCCTACTCAGTGCATCCACTCATAGGTGAGGCCCTCAAAGTTGCTGCAAGAGGGTCCAGCTTTTTATGTTGTTGAATAAGCAAGTTTAGGTGACTTCAAATGTGGAGACATCTGACTTCACCCTCCTCAGATTCCTCCCACACACAGTCTGGCCAAGGCTCAGGGAGGAACCAAGGGAGTGTCTTTATCTATTTGATTTTGATCACATACCTCCACACAGGGCTGGATGTCTGACTGATGATCTGCATCTAAATAAGGAAAGCTGAATACATTCTCATGAAGTTTCATTGCTCACTAATGATTATATTTTGTCTGAGCTACATTTTTCACTAATAATCATACATATTGCACTCATAAGCATGCCCATTTTGCTAATAGTTAATCAATCATAAGCAGTAATCAACTATTTTCAACACAATAAAGCAGATTAAATCAAATATCAAATTTACACACCTCAGTTTCCATCCTCTGGCACTTCAACAATCTAACCATCTAGAATCATAGAATCATAGAATGGTAAGGTTGGAAGAAGACCTCAAGGATCATCTAGTTCCACCCCCCTGCCATAGGCAGGGACCCCTCCCACTAGCACAGGTTACTCAAGGCCTCATCCACCCTGGCCTTGAACACCTCCAGGGAGGGAGCAGCCACAACCTCCCTGGGCAACCTGTGCCAGTGTCTCACCACCCTCACTGCAAACAACTTCCTCCTAACATCCAGTTTCAATCTCCCCTCTGCCAGTTTAAACCCATTGCCCCTTGTCCTGGCATTGCAAGACCTTGTCAATAGTCCCTCCCCAGCCTTCCTGTAGGTCCCCTTCAGATATCTGCATGGTTCCTGATTATAAGCATCTCAAAGCAAACCATCAAAGTCTCCTACTGTGATGAGCTGGAAGAAGGGGAACAGTACCACTGTCCTACAGCCTCAATGGTGTTATGTGTGAATGGTTCCTGTTAAAGATGTCTTTGCTAATCACCTACTATAAAGTACAGCAGAATTTTTACTTCCAAACTCTAAAGCTGAGCAAAATAATTCAGTCCAAATAGAGCACAGTAAAATATTGAATTCTGCAAGATGATGCCTCAGCTTGAGAATACACTGGTGAAGATAATTTGCAAGGCAGTGGAAAGGGAAAAATTAAGTGTAAAAATATCTCAAGCTCACAGCTGCTTCTACCTACCACATGCCATGTGCTTCCAATGCAAAAATAAGTTCAACCTTTATCTTTACCCACAATAAATTAGTAAACTTCCACTGCAAGATTTTCTGCTTGAGTAAAGCCTAGAGTTCAATTTTAACATGCAAAACAATGTAAGAAATTCACAGCAATCACTTTTCTACAAAGGGATCTTTAATCTTTATGCAACTGAACAAAGTTCTCATTAAACTAACTGGCTCATTACAGCACAGACTACAAATGTCTCAATCTACACAGAGCTCAATTTCAGACAGATGAAGCTGCAAGCACTTGTCAGCCTGATTTGGCTCGATTTAAAAGCACCAAGGGACTCTGAAGCAAAGCAGGGCATCATACAGATCACATGCAGGTAACAGCTGACACTGCATCTTTCTAAGCTAGTAAAAGCAAAAGGATTATTGACAAACAAGATGTTTAAAAACTACTACCAGAGGGGGAAAAAACTCTCTTGAAATAGCAGCATCAGCAGGAAGAGCTAGTGAGGACAGACTGTAGACACAACAATAGGTCTTATATGAAATCCAGGGGTAAGACTGAAATTCATTTTTTTTCACACAAAGTATAGACAAACCTGAAGTATAAATGGTATAAATGAAGATAAATGGTATAAATGGTATAGATGAAGATAAATGGTATAAATGAAGATAAATGGTATAAATACAAAAGCAAAAATCCATATCTTGGTCCAAAGATGGTAATCTGGAAGCACCAACCAAATCAAGAAGGAGAAAAGGGGGCATAAGAGCAGAAGCAGATCAGAACAGTAGCAGTAAAACTCTAACATGAGGTATATCAATACTGAGGCCCACTGGTGGCTGAGAGCTAGCAATTTTGCTCAAGATTATGCCTATGTCCTATTTAAATCTCCCCAGAAAAGGATACTGCACCAGCAAAAAAAGTGTAAGCACCTCATCTTATTTTTCAACAAATGCAATTTAAGCTCTGCTCTTCTGCTTTATAATTAAATGACTGCGTAATGTAAATATCCAAAGGAATACAGAACATCTATGTTTCTACTGCTAGCTTTGTAACACTTTGTGTGTCACACAATGTGAGAAAATCTAAGCTTTATTAGCTTTCAGACCCAAAGGAAAGAATTGGGAAATTTGAACTGAGCCTATTTACTTAACATTTTAGAATTTCTTAGGTTAGCTAATTCCTCTGCCTTTCAAATACAGACATTCAGCTGCTACATGCTGAGGAGACTCTGGCAAGCTTTGGTAAGCTTCAGCTTTACAGGGACATTGGCATTTGCTAAAACCATCTAATGAAAGTTAACCAAAACCTCAAAATAATTTAATTTTAGTAGTAGTAACTGCAGTGGCCCAGTAAATTATGCAATACACATGTGATTTGTGCCTTTGAAATATACTTCAAGTGGCATTTTTATAGTAGTAGTGTCTTTTTTTCCCCAGTAACATCATTTTACTTAAGAACTGCAGCTATCTAAATAACTACAAATAAACCTCCTCTAGAAGCAGATCAGAACAGTAGGTCAGATTCCAACTCCAACTGAGGTTTAAATTCCTATTACTTGTAAAACAAATGAACCAATCAGTGATGGTAGTATTTTAAATTCTGGAAAGCATGACCAACTCACTACAGAATTTACCTGAATTGGTATTTGTAATTTATTTTGCTATTTGGAAAGACAGTGAACTTCTACTGATGCTGGCTCTGTGTATCTTAGGCCCAAAATCTGCTGAAGGACTCATTGGCTACAAGGATTTTTATTAGGAAAAGAGCATAATTTGTCAGAACAAACTTCTGAGAGAAACCTCCTTTATCAAGGACATCCTGCTGCAGAAGACACCTCAATTCTTGGGAAGAATTTGTTACTACAACAGAATGGCCACAAAAGCCTCACGTGCTGCTGTTAACTCAGATCATCTCACCAGTAATCATCTGTGCAAGTCACTGCTGCTGTTAACTCAGATCATCTCACCAGTATTCATCTGTGCAAGTCACTGCTGTTAACTCAGATCATCTCACCAGTAATCATCTGTGCAAGTCACTG
>WBNM01014468.1:12070-45953 GCA_013399055.1 Ramphastos sulfuratus
TGCTGTTAACTCAGATCATCTCACCAGTATTCATCTGTGCAAGTCACTGCTGTTAACTCAGATCATCTCACCGGTGTTCATCTGTGCCCACTGCTTGCAGTGCCTCACATACAGCATACAATCTATCATCTTATAACAAATAATGAAGGGAAACTGTCTTTATAAAAGAAAAAAAAAAAAGAGAGAGAGAAAAATGACTTTAAACTGACCCTTAAAATATGGATTTGTTTCTTTGTTTTTAATTTTCTGATGTTCAGGGATGTACAAAGAGCTACTGGTTAGTAGAGTTGTACTAACATCCAGGCTAATAATCAAGCTAGCCAGGAGAACTTTGGGTGTTTGCTGGTAAAACATACTTGACAGCAGCTGAGGCACATTTGACTGACTGCAATAAAGAAAAACTACAAAGAGAAGAGAGCAATAGAAAAAAAAAAAAGAAAAGGAAGAAATAGAAGGATGCAAGTGGAGCTAAAGAAGGTCTGGATAAAGAAATGGATCTGTAGGTGAGAAGAAAATATGGGGAGAAAACCACAGAGAAAAGACTGCTTGTAAAGGAAAGTGGACAAGAGCAGTAAAGCAGCACAGGCACACACTGGGGAGTACCTCACAGTAAATACAGGTACACTAGGTTGGAGACCCAAAACGTTACAAAAGCACAACTGGCAGTACAGGATCTGTTTACAGCAGGAGGATTGTTAAAGTGATTAGTGCAAAGCACACAGGCCAGAAAAGGGAATGAAAAACATCAAGAAGCAGGCAGGTGACATCTTTGCAAAACATCTGTGGGTTAATATGTAAAAAACGCTGGACACTTATTTAGGCATCAGACTGTGCCACCAGTGCCAGCGATCTGGCAACAGATTAGGTTGCATTCTTTGAGTGCTGAAGTGGTTTAATTTGAGATAGTAACAAGGTAACATACAGAGTCTGACTTTCTTCCTCCGAAAGAACTCACAGCAACCAGAGATCCTATTGTGCTTTGTTGTTACATAATCGTTAAAGAAATGCTTCCCGATGCCCTGTGAGAGGGGGTACTATCTCGAAAGCTCAAAGGGATTGTTCATTTGATCACTAAGCACAGTGTTATTCTAACCACTCATGCATGCAGAGAATGCCTCTATTCTTATGTTCCCCTGAGAGTTGAGATCATCTGAGATATGTCTGCTATCACATACAAAGGTTGAGGTAGAAGTGCTGGCAGGACATTTTGAGAATTTTTCACAGATCTGGATTTTCTTTTGTTGATTTTCAGAGAACAGTTGGATTTGCTGACCACCAGGCTAATTTACAAGGTGTAAGCATACCAGCAGACCCTTACTTTAAGATTTCAAACCTCAGAGCTCATGCATTGATTGGTGAGGCAGTTTTAAGAAACACAAAATAGAGGTAGACATGTATCTGTTCCCAGATCCACCTCTCCCATCAGTTACAGGCAGAAACCTGTAAATGCATTTAATCTAAGGCACTTGGTGCTAGCAGATATCAACACACCAAACAAACTCAACCCCAACCAGCCCTGCAAAACACAAAGCAAAGCCCTCTACACTCAAACTCTAAACACAAGGCTAAAATGCTGCATGCAAAGATAATGTAATTAGCAAAGAATGAGCCCACAAAACCAGCACACTGGTGCTACTCTATCTTACCATCTCCTAAAATAATAAGATTTTATTTCTGACCTCTTAAAATTTGCTTTATAATATTCCATTCAAGCTGCTAAGATAAATTCACTTCAATTATTCTCAAATTGTTTTGTTTGGAAAAGTAAATTGCTTACCTCAAAAACTACCCACACATATACTGATTGAAAAAAAAAAAACAAAAACCAAAACAACAAACACACACCACCACCTCCACCACTTTAGCACAAACAGCTTATAAGGAAGAACTCAAATTGGTGCTATGTATTAAAATCTAGAGAGGACTGAGGCACTTCCCCAGCTTACACTTCAGAGAAACAAGGAAATCTCCCATCCCTCTGCGCTGTGAGCGCATTACTGATCTCCAAATTAACAACCAGGAATTAAAGAGATGCATCTAGAGTGCATGGAAGGACATAAATATGCCTTATTAAATTCCTCCCCCTAATCTGAGTTGTACTTCTCCCTCCCCTTCTGTGGAGAAGACAGCTACCTCGCATGATTCCTTATTTTTGTGTAAGTAATATCCTTAAAATAAATGCACTTTTGGAACCATGACATTTTAAGGAGGTCTGAAGGATCCTAAAAACTTACACTTTGTGCGAATAAACTGCAAATTTCAGAAAGATGTGACCTCATTTAGGGTTCAACAACCAAGAACTGTCAGGATATTTCATCACCTAGATGAAAATGTCATTATTTTGTGCTGATACTTTTTTTCTTTTACCATTATCATTCTGAGAACCTCCAAACCAACTCCCTATTTATTTTCTAATTCAAAAGGCAAGTAAGACACCTTAATAAAATCACTGCAAGGAGCAAATATTTCTGTAATTCCTCAATGAAATGTTGGAGAACTCCTATTTTTCTTTAAACCAGAATATTCACCTCATGAATCTGGCCCTTCAAACACAGGTCTTTATGTTGCAGCACCGCATCGCAACTACATCACCACAAACAGACTTAACATAGAAGGTACAGAAAATGCTTCACGTTTAAATAGCTCCAATTAACTTCCTTTAAGCCTTTTCCCACAAGTACATTGTTATGGTACTCTGAAAAACACATGGATTTGACCAGAAAAGTCAGACATTTGGGCATTTCAGTAGTGATTTATTAGGGAGAGGTCAGGAGTCAGGATGACTAGCTGAAGCAGTGTGCAGTAACATGCTGATTTCAAGGCATTCACTTCTGTATTCTTGAGGGGGCAGCTCCACATGCTTTCCATTTCCTATTTTCTTTTTATTTGAGTATTGAAAGTGCCTTGCAAGAACATTCATACTCAGAAATCCCATAATAGGTATCTTAACTTTAAGCAGAGCTTAAAAGGCCCCTTTATACACAAGAACCAAGAAAATAAACTGGGAAGGCCTTCATATTTTCACTGCAGGAGACATTTACAATCAGCACATATCAAATTAAAAAAGTGGGGAGCTTCTGGCCTTTCTGCTGTNATGTTTTACCACTCAGAATTACTCAGAATTGAAAGAAAAACTACAAGTCAATATTAAAAAAAAAAAAAAAAAGAAAGAGAGAGAAGGGCTGGAAAGAGAAAGAATTTAAATATTTGCCTTCAGGGAGCAGTCTCTGAGCACAGCTGCATCGGTACAGGTATGACATTGTGGCTGTAACTCTGGCTAGAGCAGAAATGCTGATGAAGATGACATGTGAGTGGAAGAATTGTGCTGCTGTGATTCTGCTACTAAAGTTTTCCCAAGCAGAACAGGCTTTGTCATGAAACTGCAGTTCATCTGCAAAAGCCAGAGGAATTCTTGTTCTGCGGTTAGAGAGCAACAAACTGCTTGGTGGATAAATAATCTGACTGGCAGAAGTAGTACTTTGAGAAACAGAAATTGGCTGCAAGGGGTGGAGAGCAAGTTTTTTATAGTCTTCCCATTATGTTTATAGATCAATAGGCTTAGCAAAGTCCTAGTCTTTGACCAGGTGCTTCTGCAGTGTGAATAATGATTAAAATAATGCTAGAAATGAGTCTGCATTTAGATCATTGCTCTTTAACAATGGAGGAAAACAAAACAAAACAAAAAAATAATCACGTGTACCATTACAGAAGTTAAAAAGGAAAAAGAAAAATTCCAAGCAGGCATGTTTTTGAAAGCCTCCCCTCCTGGTCTTCTCATTCTCAGAAAGTCCAGTTAATTAGGTTCAATCCCACTGATCACTCCAAACCACATCCTGAAAACAGGCAACTAATTCCAAGTCACTACAATCAGGTAAGCACCAGTTTTGAAATAGAAGCCAGATTTGCTGTTGTTGTTGTTGGCATATGGGAACAGAGGTAATGCCTTTGTGCTGAAGCCCAGGGGAATTTGTCACAGATTAAAAAGGGGAAGACAGTGAATTTGCTCAATCTTCTGATTTTCACTTTAAACCCAGATCCACTGGAATATCTGTGTAGATAGTACTCCCTAGTATCAGGTGACAGAATGAGAGGAGATGGCCTGAAATTTTGTCTCAGCAAATGTTTGAATTGCATACTAGGAAAGATTTCTTCACTGCAAGAGTCAGATGTTGGAACAGGCTGCCCAGAGAGGTCATGAAGTCACTGTTCCTGGAGGTGTTCAAGAAATGTGCAGACATGGCACTTGGGGATATGGTTTAATGGCCATGGTGGCCTTAGGTTGACAGTTGGACTCAATTATCTGTGATTCTGTGAAAGTCTGGACAGTATTTCAAAGTTTTAAAGCATACTCCTAATTCTGCTGAAATCTAGGAAGTTCCTATTTCATTTATCATTGTCCCTTTGCAGGCCTTGCAGCCTTGCAGCCACTGACCCCTCACAGCAAGGGCAGAGTAATCTGGTGGAAAAAGAAACTTTTCCAGGAGTCTTACCAGTTTTCAGTTGAGGGTTTTATTTCAGCATGGGTCTTGAAATATCTTTCACATCTTTGTACTGCAATTGTGTATTTTGAAACAGAGCAGTAAAATTATTTCAAGAAAATTTGGCAAATTAACTGAAATAAGTACACTTTCAGAATTTATTTTTAATGCTGAGCAGTGGATTCAGCCTGAAATTAGGCTTCTTGTATAACTGCCATCCACACCATTTCATCCTGTTTCGTGCTAGATTTCCTGTGTTGACAAATGCAGAAGGATCTGGAAACCAAACAAGAGGGTCTTGTGGTAATTTTAAGGAGGGTCAGTTGATACACAAGATCAAAAGTGACACAAAACAAAGGACAGCCTGAAAGTAGCTAAAAGGTAAGAGAATAATGCTACTAATGTGGCACCATTCTGTTGATGCTGTAACCTTACAACAATGAAACCCTGGAATGTTTTAGACCTGATGAACAAGTGAAGCAGGAGGAGGCAAAAGAACGTCGTGTCTGGAATTAAACCTGCCCAAAAAGGCTTTGCAAAGAATTCAGTCTATGCACAAGGTCAGAAGTACATTTAAAGCTTAGGCTTCAGTTTGGGAATAAAATTCCCTACTTCTGCATCTACATCTGCATAGAAGAAACTGGAAACGTCTTTCTGCCTGAAGCTGCCTCAGTGGTGTGCAGAGTGCCTGATGTGAAAGATGACTTCCTCAAGCCTGCTAGCTAAGTGGAGGACTTCGGGTACCATGGATCTAAGATCAGCATCTTCCTCAGTAGGAACATGGGCATGATCACCACATTGCTCTCTTGAAATCAGTACAGGTACTGTACTGAAAAAGCAGGTGGCCTTGTGTAGGCAAGTCAAGGCAAACAGTCACCAAATCCTGATAAACACTCAGGGAAGCCCACTTCAAAGAAGAACTAGTTTGTCAAGTGACAAGTATCTATTTTAGAAGCATCAATATTTTTATTTTGCCTCCACTGAGTTCTGTGAAACCAAGTCTACTTATAGTGGCATTGTATGGTGGCTTAGTTAGCTGTTCTAAAACTATCTACTTTGGTTTCGTGAGCATATTCACTTTTCCACAAGCAAAGGTTAAAAAGAAAATCCTATTACTGATCTTTCAGAACAGAAATGAGAACTCTTGTGAATTTCTTTTCTAAAGAAGTCACTTGAGATAAACAGAGATTTAGAAGTACTTTTGTACGCATCTGTTTGTTTAAACAAGTGACTTTAGTCTTTAAAATGCTGATTTCTTCTGCAATGATTCTTGTCAGCACTATCAGGAACACTGTTTTCCATGGTTAATGTCACACAGAGCAGAAGTTTTAAGATGCTACAGCAAGAAAGATTAAAAAAATAAAATAGAAAAGAATCACAATGGATGACAGCTACTAGAAATCACTCAGAGTAATTTAAAGTTCCTGTTCTGATGGAGCTACTTTGTATCCAGTAGAAAAATGGTTCCTTCTAATTAAGTGGGAATATTAAAAGGCCTAGGAAAAGCCAAGCTTTTCACTGGCAACGCAGAAGGAAAGCATAGGGAAGGCTCTAGAGAGGGAGCCTGATCTGAACAGCACTGAAAATAAAGAGCAGCATTATCTTGACTGTTCTCTGCTCCTCGCAAGGCTTTTAAGCGACTGCAGTCTTGTCACCACCAGGATGTTTCTGTCCAAGTACCAGTGTGTGCACAACAGTAAATACTAGTCCTTTTCACTTCTATTTTCCTCATCAAAAATAGATACCTCAGATGTGAATTTCTGCCTTGTGCCTCCTTGTCAGCACTTAAAGAGATACTGTTACACCCATAAACTGAACTATTGCACAAGTGCTGCTAAGCTATGTGTTGGGAGGAGTTAAGCCAAACCACAGTCAGCCTTCTTGAACAACACTTACCAGAAAGCCATAGCTTCAAGTATGGGTTGAACTTGCTGCCTGACATGGTACAGGAGACCTGGAGTTTCACAGAACTCCAGGGTACAGAGATAGGAATGTAAAGCCAACAGATGCCAAGCCCTGCAAATTTTCACTCACTCTTACAAGTGCTCTGCATGCCTTCTGGTTTTCACTCTCCACCAGCAGTAGATTAATTTCCAGTCTTGCAGAGACTGTTGCAAATGTCATACATTAGGCCAAAGGACAATTCAGACTAACTTAGCATAGATATACAAGTATTTGGTCGGGATCAGCATCAAAACACTCAGTTTTTACAATATGCTGTCATTCTCCACTCTCATAATCCTTTCATGGTGAGCTTATTGCTGTTCAGATCCCCCTTCTAGAGCTACACCTATCACATACCAAGTCTGATATCTTCAGAGAAGAACTGCTAGTGGATAAGAGTATGCAGCTACAATGCCCTTCTTGCCACCTTCTCACACTCTCCAGGCAACATCTCAAACCTGAGAAAATCCACTGCTCTTTTCATACTCCATCCCACCACTTTGGTACTGGAAGGACAGGTTGGTGGATTTTTTTCTATTTTTAAGCTAAATTCAGTATCTTGACAGTTTTGCCAAAAGTAAGTAGAGCTATATCACAATATTGCCAGTGAATTAGGCTTAAACAGGGGCAGAAGTGAAAAGTACTGCTAAGAAATCCAAGCCAGAATTTCTTGTCCACCTGATCCTGACAAGGAATTGAAATTTCACCTGATTGACAGCACATTGATTGGGAAGCAGTGACTTAATACTGACTGTTTATGAGGGCAAGACACTTACCTCTCTATCCCCCTTCCCCCCTGGTTTCTATCTTAGGATCTCTCACATGACATGTTCTGTAAGGAGCCCACTCACACAAATCAAAGGTAATTGTGGGAGCATACATAAGATCAGTGAAGTGCTCCTTTTTAACAAGGATAGCTGACCACTGAAAGCCTGAGAAGAATCCATTGTTCCTATGCAGTTCTTGCAATAGGACATTATTTTGGTTCAAATTGGGTATTAAGGATTTGATCCCAGAACTACCCAATGAAACCCTGTAACTCTTACTATGCAGGAAGCCAAAGTAGGTGGGTTTCATACTGGTTTATTTTGTTTTAAGACCCAAACTGCTTATCAATCTCAACTGGTGTTTCTGTTACTCCCAATAGATTGCATGAAACCTCATTCTGGTTCTCTTCTAGCCACTGCACTAAAAAGTGAGTCACATAGTAATTAAACTTTAATGACAGCATCTGTTTCAGCTAACATGACAGAAGAGTGGTTGGCTCACAGAGAACTATTCTGCTGCTTATTTCACTCAAACCAGAACTGAGCATTTATTCAGCCTCAGCAAAACTGGAAATGGGACAACAGCATCATCCCAGCTACTTTCTGGAAAATAAAAACCTTTTACAGGCACTTTTAATTCATTTACAGATAAAATCCTGCCTTAACCAAACTGAGTGGTACATAAGGTCAGTAACAAAGAACACTAAGGATGCTGTTTCTTCTGTGCTAACAGAATGCTCCCTTGGGCTGCAGCCTGCTAATGGGACAAAAGCACAAGATGCAGTATGAGAGGAGTAACTTGTTTTCATGGCTAACTAATTAGTCAAAGGCTTCATATTACCACCCAACAACATGTGACATTAGACCACCCTTAGCCATCCTCACTTCTACAATCAGCTACAATGTGTGCTGTGGGTAACAATAGGATGGTAAATGCCTATTGTGCTTCCCCCTATTTCGAGTACAGAATCACCCTTACTGAATAAACAAGGAGGTATTAAAAAAAAAAACAACCCAGCAGATCCCATACACTGTACAGCAAACATTAAAATAATGAATAAATCATTTATTATACTGTTACTGTGCTCACTAATTACAGTGAGCACAGCTCACCACCCCTATGCTGCTAAAAACACATCAAGAATAACTGTCTCAGGTCCATGTCTGTGCTAATGAATCCAGTTACAACTCCAATGCCTCTGAAAGAAGAAAAATCCAAACCTCTGTTATGCCTGTAGCTTGCATGTGGTACAGATGAGAAACAAAAACCTCACAACAAAAGAAAAATCATACCAGATCAGACTTGTCCAAGTGCTCTTAAGTGCTTGTGCACTCATTTTGTGGCAAACATCAGTACCATGCTAAATGTAATCTTGAAGGCTTAGATGCTAGAGCAATACATTAATTACAAAGGCACATTAACTAGTTAGAAGCCCAAGAGCTACTGCTACCATTGAAAGCATCAGATGGCTGCCAGGAAAAAAAATGGTTGAATGTTACCATTAAAAAAAGAAAATCCATAGAAGTGAGCCATAACCAAACAAACCACAGAAGTAACATCAAAAAATGTGTATAACTGTACTGTAGAAAAAAGCCTCAGACCCTAAAATAACAAAAAGGCTCACCAGCTGGCCAACTGCTGCCTCTGAAATCCTGTGGGTTTCATTCCACCACAGCAGGTGTCTAGTATTTGGCTTCCCTTCTCCATGTGTAAACTACACACAGTTTGCAAAAAGCACTTTACGATACATAAGCTCTTGCAAGAACAGAGTTTTAGGTGGGTACAAAAAAAAAAAAAATACACCACCAAAAAAGAGAAAGCTTTGAGCAGTACCCCTGAGATCAAGCAACTGTCCAAAAAATGCCAACAGTGGGGTTTTTCTTATTTTATTATTAAAATGCAAATCTCTTCTTTCCATCTCAGAAAATGGATCCATTCCTGCTGTTGTAATTTTGATAAACCTGTAGCATCTGGATGGAGGCAGACAGGCCAAGTATTGCAAGAAACTGGGGCAAAGGAAAGACATAGTGAAGGAAAGTAGAAGTATGTGGAGAACTGGAAAAACAGAATCATTACTTAGCTTATAATGAAAAACTACAGGAGACTAAATTCCCCCATTTACCTCTCATGCAAGAGGAAATAACTGCACCATGGTAATAACATCTGTTTTAGGGCAATTTGCTGTCTCATCAGATTGATTTTTTTTCTTGTAAGCTTGCCATTACTTTGCATTAAAGTCATATCTTGTGTTCTACAATTGATTGTGTTTACAAAGAAAGCAGCTTTCCAGTAAGAAGGTCACTGAACTACAGTAACCCTCAGCTTTTATCAAGCTCCTGACAGGACCTCATCACCTCCTGATCAAGGCATTGCACAGCCAAGGGGTTCTAAATACCTTTCAGCTCCTCCTTTTGCATTGTGCCCACCTCCCTTCTTTAAAAAGAAATGCACACAAGAGTGAAATCCATGCAGATATAACACACAATCATACACATTCCCACCTTGTAAGATACTCTGTACAAATACTTGTAAGAGATTTACAGTGTCCATTATTTCAGGTGAGTGGGCTTTACATACAATCATTAAATCCTCAACTGAACAGAACAAAAAAATAAATCCTGCTATCTGATATATACCATCCAAAAATTCCTAGGGTGGAAGCAGTCAAACTGCAGCAACTGCAGTCCTAAAATGTTAAGCAAGACCAGTGGTGAGGGCAACTGCATCAGTCAAACTGTTTTGAGATGGAAATCTTGTGGAGAGAGAGAAGATTTTCAACCTGTGTGGGGTTATACCACTACCACAGGATGTTCTGTGTAGGGGGTGGCAGCAGGCATCAGCACAAGCAATGCATCAGGGTCAGTTAGGACCACTGTGGAATTGTGCTGAATGTACAGTTTCTGGCTGTACCTCTGCACTCTGCATACAAAAAGATACCTCAGGACGTGCCCAGCACTGCAACTACAAGTGTCAGAATGACAGATGATGCTGCACTCAGTGCCACTTTGCCATCACTGGAACAAAGCTTATCTCTTGCCTAAGTGAAGAGAAAAAAAAAAAACACCTCTACAATTGTTTTACTTCAACAGAAAAAGAAGACTTTGTTTAAGTCTTTCTTATAAATGCAAACCAAACACATAAAGCCACCGAACAATACCAACAAACCCAACCACACCCCAAGCCACAGGGCAACTCCAGCCATGCAGCACAGATCACAAGAAAGCACTAAGCCATGAAGAACCACAGTAACATCCATAGACAGAGTTTTAGACTTGATTAACTAGATAGAAATGTAACTTAACTGCTTGGAAACTTAGTACAATTTGACTTTTCCTTGCTATCTTAAAGAGGAATATACATACTACAGTTCCCCTACAGAAAGCTTTTCCTCACTTCTAATTTTATGCTAGTTCAACCCTATGGGGAAAATAAAAGGTATCCATAAAAACCTGCACTTGTCCTTTTCCAAGGTGATGCAATAGGAATTGCACCAAAAGAAGGTCCAATGCCCCTCAGCAGTCAGAGTGGCAGCCAGTTTGCCACCACTGCTTTTGCCTCACAGTTGTACAGTGTCAATGGTTCTAATAAACTTCTGAAGATCATCTCTGGAAGCAAGGCCAGCAGACACCTCCTGATTCCTTTCTTTAAATACACAGCACTCTGCTCTGCAGTTTTCTTCTCTCTCTTGGACTGAGATGTCATTGATGGTCCCTTGCTAACTACATACTGGCTGCAACAGAGACCATGTTGGCTACGTGCAAGTTCAACAGAAGTTTGCAGCAAGCAAGACATTCTAGTTCCACATCACAGATGCATACTCAGTATATGTCAGACAACAGAACTCTGTTGGGTGTCACAAGAAAATCCTTTCAAAGCACAAACAAAACTAACTCTTGTTAATTCAGATTTCATAGCTACAAATACCATTACTATACAGACTAGATTTCTTTTCTCTCCCATATCCTTACCCTTCTGCTCCAATTCTCCACTCTATCCTCTTGTACAAAAAGTCCATTGCCTTTGATGATTAGCTCTCTGAAGCACAAGACATACCTGACTTGTTTGTTTCGTAAAGCAGCTGGTACAACATAGCTTCATTGTTGGTAAGGACATTTCAGCTATACTCCAGTGTAAAAATACAGAGAAATCCAAAAAAGCCCTCCAGAATGTAATTCCCAAATCCAACTCATACGAAGAAGAAACTTAAGGCATTCACATTCACGCACATGCAGCCCTCCACAGTGGTGGATCAATCCTTGTTTGTGCCTACCAAGAATGTTATTTGGTCTAGCAGACTTGAAGAGATCTCCACACTAGGTTGTTTTGAACCACAACATCAAGAATCATGTGCTTGCCTCCAAAACTGTACCCAAGTGCTGCAGGAACCACACTTTCTGTGCAAGCATTCCCAAGTGAAAAATATAAACAGCACAGCTGCCTCAGGTATCTTCTGTAAAACAGCATCTACCAATGCCATCTATTCCATGCTGTCCCCAGGACAAACGTTTCCTTTCCATGAAAAATTGCATTGTCACCTGGTCCAAGACAATACTAACCTTGGAGAGTGGGGAGACAAGAGCAAACAGAAAGATTTGTGTCTGGTGTGGTTAAAGAGCCTTTGACCTGGCAGTGCAGGCACTGTGGTGGCTGCCAGGGACTGGCAGCTGCTGCCACCGGGTGGCTCAGTGAGGAGGGACAGGCAGGGCTTGCAGGGGGACCTGGCTCCTCTGAACACCCACTGCAAACCCACGCAGGGCAGAAAAGGCAGGCAGCAGTCAAGGGGTGTTGTCCTCCTGAATGTCAGGCATTGCCTTCACGGCTCTCTCTGCATTGTCCAAAGAAAGGTGGGGCAAGGGAGCTCCGTGAAAAATAATTAAGGCTCAGAAGATGGGGTTCCATCTGAAATGGGAAGGCTGTGCTGCACCTATTCAAAGAGACTGAAGGCTATCTAAAATTCCTTAGAAAAGGGATTCTAGTCAAAGCTGAAGCTATAAATTAACCAACTCCTGGTGCATCCTAATTATAATGAGCATCAAGTATCAGTGGGGAGAAAAAAAAAAAAAAGAAAAGAGGAATAGCTTGAAATAGATCAAGCCAGAGTGAGAATATCTGAGCAGGGTCTGTAAACTAATCACTTCAGTCACAGGACAACAAATACCTCACCTAGGTAAAATGCTTTCCAAGCTCTTAATTTATCCCCTATAAAATGGATTTAAACATCCTAAGAAATTGGGCAGACTGAAGGCAAGGCAGCTATGTACAACTCTGTCATTCTCAGACACATACAAATTGTATCTGCCAAAATGTTCTGGAGTCTTATGCTAAAGAAGTTTCATTTTCACCTTCAGTCCATGTTAATTAGCTTACTTGACCAGGGTGAAAAAGGAGATTAAAGATTCCATTTGCAACATAATTCTTCTTTTTTTGAGGATATTTTCTGTCTGGTTTCAGGGGGATTTAACTTTACATTTTTCAGGGGGTTTATGTTTGGTTTTGTTTTGATTTAATCTCCAAAACAAAACAAAAAATGACATTTACCACTTCAGAAGGGAACAGAGTTGATATAAAACACTATAGTCTGACTGGGTTTGGAGCTGGAAAGAAATCTGCCTCCTTGTGATACAGTTACCAAACGTTGATCTTTGGCTTATCTTAGATAAGCAGTTCAGTTCACAGATTTGGGCATGGAAATACTTAGAAATTCGTTAGTAAATCATCAGCTTTAAATAGCACCTAGTACACTGCACATTGACCTCCTTCAGTAAAAGAATTTGTAGTGAGAGTATGGATTGCTGGACAGTGAATTTAAGCCTACCAACAGTGAACCTCATGCATGTTAATTTCCCTTGTTAATTTCACAATCCACATACAGACCACAAGCTTGATTAACTACTGGTTTAGTTCACTGGTACATGAGGCTAATGATCAGAATAGAGGGAAGGCTTAGAAGCCAGATTCTGCTGGTAGGAAGAGGCAGACAGAGGTCTCCTTGCTTTGCTGTCTCCACACCTCTCACAGAAAGAAAATCAAACATCTGAACTGAGAAATGATACACAGCACACAGTGCTGTGAGGCTTTACAACCAGTAACACTGGATCTACTGCAAACGAGTGGAGCAGACGTAGAGGAAATGAGGTAACAGCCTCAGCACTGAATTAATGAAGTTGAAACCTAGTTCTTAAGTCCACTTGTGGTTCCTTCAGGCATTGTCATTACATGATCAGTGCTGGAAACATTCACACCAGGAATGCCAGCCCACGTGCCAACCATACTACATTAATCCACTGAGGAAAACTGATTTTAAACAAAATCAATTTTAGTGGTCACAATCACTGTTTCCATATATAGTAAGAAAGATCCAATCATGCTTTACTCCTTTTGTACCCTGAAAGAAAGAAAAGTTCCTTACAGCATTAAAAAAATACTTGACTCATTCAAAAAGTTTCAAGCTAGTCAGCCTTAATAAAATCCATGAGTTCTGCAGATCTTAGGTTTCCACTCCAGAACATAATGGAGATAAACACTACACCAACAGATAAGCTTTCAGGCTTGCTCTCACCATTCCTGCACTCATGTCAGGCCAGTGCTCGCTACTGGAGCTCTACTAGCACAAAATCAACACAAAGGTGGAATAAGAAGGTTTGCCTGGATTTTTTCTGAATTTTAATGCAGAAGAAAAAGCCAACTACAGCTTTCAGATGAAAGGATAAAACTACCAGCAAAATCTAAGGGATGAGCAGGGGTGGAGCTTTCAAGACAAGCTAATTTAAAATCTAAAGCTCCAAGTTTCTCAAAGGTCATCTAGTCTATCCTTCTGTCACAAGATGAACAGTACATCAGTTTAGACAGATACTTGATTTTAAAGGCCACAATGATGAATCTTTACACTTTCCAGATGATGCAATACAATGTTTCAGTATGCATTTTAGGATTCCTCTTCCCAACATTTAATCCAAGCTTTCTGCAGTTTAAAGAATTCAATGCCTGTCCTATCCATCATAGACAGCAAAAAGTTTCTTTTTCCCTTGTATGTAATGTCTTTAACTTTGCCGAAGACCTGGATTCCAGCTTCCTTCTCTGCAGTAACCAACTGAAAATATTTCTTCAGAGATGATTTTAGTCCTTTGATTGCCCAGTGGCAGCCCTGTCCTCCACCTTTCCAGGTCTTTGTGGAACTATATGGTCAACACTCAAATGCTAAACACAAGGACTATGGGAATTCTCTCTTCTGATCTGACAAATCAAAGAACATTTTCTAGTTGCCCAAGTAACTCACCAAATACTTCATTATCCTCTGAAGACTGCTGTGTTAGTCTGGCTGCTTTTGGACTCTCTTTAGCTGTTTCCTCAACCTTGGTCTCAGCATTCTGTAAAACAAACATTTGTTCAGGTTAAGACTTCATTTGTAGCTATCAACCAGGAACATTCTTCAAACATTACATTCTGAATGAAAACAGAATCATTAACACAGAGGAGGTTGATACCCTTACTACATATATGGGTTTGCAAAATATTAAGGGAAAATACTCTCAGAAAACTCAGCTTTTTTAGGGTTTTCATAGAATCATAGAATGGGAAGGGTGGAAGGGACCTCAAAGAGCATCCAGTTCCACCCCCCTGCCATAGGCGGGGACACCTCCCACTAGTACAGGTCACTCAAGGCTTCGTCCAACCTGGCCTTGAACACCTCCAGGGAGGGAGCAGCCACAACCTCCCTGGGCAACCTGTGCCAGTGTCTCACCACCCTCACTGCAAAGAACTTCCTCCTAACATCCAGTTTAAATCTCCCCTCTGCCAGTTTAAACCCAGTTTTGGGAGGGTCTGTTTTAATCTGACTAGCAGACATAACAGAGAGAGCTAAAGAAGACATTCAAATAAGAAAGAGACCTTAAAAACTGTGACAGACTTTTAATTCACCACGTTTCTTCCCCATATTTAATTTTCATTACCTTCTGTTGTTGACTTAGCAAACCAAGAGATCAGGAAACTGGGCACAAATATTTCTCCTTACAGAGCAAAGGTAAGTGAGACAGAGAGTGCTTAGGAGTAGCCATCTGCAAGTCTTTAACCATCTTATCTACTGAAACAAATCTGCTGGTTTGCTACACGGTATTAGACTGGACCCAGAGGTAAGTCAACAGCTCCAGCACTTATGTTGCCAGAAGCCAAAGCATTCCAATCCCTAGCTAGAAAATAATGAAGAAAACATAACCTATGAAACACCAAGTTTAAAATATTTATATTGCTATGAAAGAAAAAGCAACTCATGTTTTCACAATGTTGTATTTTGGTGCTCAAGAGAAATGTAAATGCAAGCTTGCAGCGATGCCGACAGTAACCTGCATCTGCACTGAACTGTTGAGTGATGGAT
This sequence comes from Ramphastos sulfuratus, assembly GCA_013399055.1. NCBI lineage: Eukaryota > Metazoa > Chordata > Aves > Piciformes > Ramphastidae > Ramphastos > Ramphastos sulfuratus. Next base: position 27,632 of record WBNM01014468.1, read on the forward strand.
ATGAAGTGACTGATGCAATATTAAATATTACTGAAAAGAGTTGACTAAGAGTTGAGGAAGGTATAGAGAAGAGTAGTAATCCTATACTTTCTAAAGGACAAATATTGCCCTGTTTGAGTACATGCTCATTCAGAAGATCTCATGTAACGTTTTGGAGAAATTACCTTTGCACTATTTATCAATTCTGCCTTACATTTGGAAAATGCTGCAGTACAATCTGCTCATGAAAATTGCTGTCTCTGCCCTGAGAAACACAGCACACCTGCAGACTGTAAGCAGACTCTTATTTCCCTTTATTAATAGCCATGCAGAAGATACAAGATGACAGGTAGATTAAGTCTGTCAAGCTCTCTAAAGAACAAATACAAACTTAGGGCATGCAAAGTCATGAGACTTTGAAGCACAACAAGAAGCTTTGTCAGGAAAAATGCAAGACCTAGTTGGAAGGAAGACCTGATAAACAGCAAGAAGACCTAGCTGTTGGCACAAGCAGCACATAAGAGTTAAAGAAACCAGAGAGGGTAGGATAGAAAGGAGAAATGGTGCTTCAGAGGAAGAAACACCTGCAGAAGAAAAAGGATTCTGTGCTCCTTCAAGACACCAATGTAATCATTCCATACAGGCACCCCATCATTATGCATGGCTCCAAGCTGAGAAGACAAGTCAGTTTCAGCAGATGGATTACCACAGTTTGGATTAACTACAGTCCCTGGGTAAAACAGAGGGAACCTGACAGAAACCAGTAGTGGGTACACTGGGAGAGAGCGGCTTTGAATAAACAGCTTTATGATCAGTACAAATACTGAAGCTCTGATCCCACAGGTGCCATTTGTAAGTTGTGGTGCCACTCAATTTGCAATGCATTTGCTGCAGTTGATACAAGTGACACGTGCTGAGACCCACAGCATCTGTGCTGGTTTACAGAACTATTTGCACACAGAAGCCACTGATTGGGTAAGCTGCATATGGAAGTCAGACTCTTCATTCTACTTTGGTTGCTCCTATAGTGAGCAGCAACTCAACTATATTTTTGTAGAAAAAGATGGAGAACAGCCTTGAACTCTGAAAAAAAAAAAAAAACCAAAACAAAACCCAAGACATCTGCTACAGCAGAGTGAGCAAATCGCCAAGTAAAATCACCTCACTAAAAATTGTGCCATCGTGGATGAGACCAAAATTTACAGCATTAGATGATCAAACCAAGTTCAGGGCTTTCCTAGATGAAGGGGATAGCTAAATGCCTGATCAGAGCTACTGCTCCAGGTTTTGTAAGATAGCACTTAATATTTTTTCCCTTAAGATTTTCAAACTCTTGCTGCAGCCCAGCACTCGGTTGCTGTCTGGGCTGCACTCACACTGCAGGCTCATGTTGAGCTTTTCATCACCCCAGACCCCCAGGGCCTTTTCCTTAGGGCTGCTCTCAGCCATTCACCACTTCCAGCTTGGGATTGTGCCTACCCAGGTGCAGGACCTTACACTTGGCCTTGTTAATATCTCTTAATGCAAGAAGCAAGGCTATCTGCATTTTGCTACCATCACTGCCTATTTAGATGATCTTTACCTGAAAAGGAAATACTTAGAAATGCTGAGTTACAAAGAGCTGTGCTCTGCAGGCACTACACTACCAGGCCAGTTAAAAAGTGCAGTGAAGCATATTACATTTACTGAAGCAGTTATGTCCTCAAGAAAACATGGGAATTGGAAATGCAAAGTTGTACTCTGGGGTATTCAAGACAGCTTTTTAACTATCCTCCCTTTTTTTTTTTTTTTTTAATACTGCTCATCAGGGGTTTGTTTCTTTTCCTTTAACCACAAAACTGTTACTCAAAGATTTAATTTTGCAAATTACAAAAAACACAAAGAAATGTTAAGAACCTTGTGTCAGAAACCAAATATTATTTAAGCAGTGCTATATCCAAAAGCTAATTCATCCAGTGTGAAGCAGAGATTCACACTGTCTGTGCTCCCATTTCTTACTGAGTACTTAGCTCCCATGTTTGGTTCCATCCCAATGGCACAAAGGAAAACAAACTGAAATTTCCTCTATTTTCTGAAAATCGTCACACTGACATCAAAAGTTGTAACTGCAGCAAGACAGTGCAGAAAGTGAGTGCATGAACTGCTGTTTTGTCAACACAGCCATTTTCTGAGTTCCTTTCCCTCATTCTCATTCATTCATTCCTGTCCATAATATGCTACCTTCTCTACACTTCGAGCCCACAGCACCTAGCAGAACTGTGAGCATGGTAATACACTTGATTCTTCCTCTATAAAACAATAAAATAAAGCATGTGATGGTTTGGGAGTTACCTGCCCCCCATACTTTGTAACATCACCCAGACTAGACTCAGCCAGCTGGAAATTAAGGAATGAAGCTCTATTTGCAGCTCAGCACAACATACAAGCAGAGATATACACTATATACAGGAATAGTTACAGAAATATACAAGTTAAAGGTAATACAGAAACACAATTCCTCTCCCAGAAATCAGAGACCCCAGGAGGGGCTCCCAACCACCCTTCCACCTTCTCCCCACCCCTCTACCTTACCCCAAGGTTTGCCTTACATGCAAGGTGAGTTTGGAGGATCGGCCAGGGGGGGTTAGAAGGAAAGTGGTTAGTGAGGTTACTCAGCAGAGAGGAGGAGGCTAGAAGCTAGACAGCCCCAGAGTGTCTGCAAGCCTGAGTGTCTGTCTTATCTTTGTTTTGTATTCTTATTCTTAAACATCTCAGCAAGCCTATGAGTGAAGTAGACATCACCATTGTTTCCTTTTCACAGCCTACAATTTTCTCCATTAAAATATTCCAATTAGCCTCAAACCAGCACAATGGTACACTTATGAATCTAAGACAAACACCAAACAGGAATTTCTAGTGGAGAAAACCAGATCCGACTGGCAATAAACCTCCATTTTTGGAGTTCAGATTGTCCCAGGCAATAACAATCTTGATAAACTAAACTGTATCTATAGCAGTAGAGCATTCAACTCCAGACTCGGAATTGTGCAAAACATTCTTAGTCTTCCACTCCTGCAAAGTTATTCACCTAAACCTTATCATGTAAGGCTACCTTTCATTTACTACTCAAAATGTTCAAGTAACACCTTCAGGACATTATATGCATTGCCTCTTCTCAACAGAGCTAACTGATCTTGCATAGAGTTCTAGGGGGGGAAAAAAAAATCATGGTTGTGTGCTCCTTCAAAAGTGTGCCAGCAACATGAAAGCCATGTATCAGTAAACCTGTCCAATGCACAACAGTTTCTCTAATCACCAAATGCTGCTGCAGTCAGCAAGACAGGGTGTCAGTGGCTCTCAAAAGTGATTCTTTTGTCACTTCTGTAATCTGCATCCCCAGATTAAGTACTAACAATGTTGTTTTCATGAGAGCTGGAGAAGTTCCTTGTTTTCTTCTCAGAGACTTCTACCCATCTCAGTTTTTCCTTCCCATACATTGTAAGGACCTTTGCATGCACAACTTCACACAATCAAACAGAAGAGATACTGTGGACAGCCCCTGTTAGCAGCAAGAATTCATGGAATGGAAGTTGGACCTCCAAGTGGGTAGCAACCTCTTGGATCTGCATTAATGAGTTTATTCAGACACCTTCCTGAACTCGCCCACTCATTCTTTTTGACTGTGGAGATTTTCCAACCTCTTTTCCATTGAAACAGAAGCTCCTACACATACTAGCGAGCACCAGGCTGCTTGTACAGAATGTGAATGGTGGATTTTAACAACGCCACACCAGCTAATTTATACTCCTCAAGCAAGACTACTGCCACAATGCAGAACTGCATTCCCAGGAACTCCTACGTCAGCTCCTTCTTCAGTCCCCACCAGTCATGAAAAGGATTCAAAATTGCTTGAGAGAGTCCAGCACAGAGCCACAAAGATGATTAAAGGAATGGAACACCTCTCTTACAAGGAAAGACTGACTGAGCTGGGGCTCCTTAGCTTGGAGAAGAGGAGACTGAGAGGTGACCTCATCAATGTTTATAAATATGTAAAGAGTGCCAGCAGGATGGAGCCAGGCTCTGCCCAGTGATGCCCAGTGACAGGACAAGGGGCAATGGGTGGAAGTTGAGACATAGGAAGTTCCATGTAAACATCAGGAGGAATTTTTTCACTGTGAGGGTGACAGAACACTGGGACAGGCTGCCTGAAGGGGGTTGTGGAGTCTCCCTCTCTGGAGATAGTCAAGCCCTGCCTGAGATGCATTCCTGTGTGATCTGGTATAGGGGATTGGACTAGATGATCTTTTGAGGTCCCTTCCAGCCCCTGACATTCTGTGATTCTCATTAAAAGAAGTATTTGTCTGAGAATTAAACAGCAAGCTAATCACAATCATTATGTCATTTCTGGTACACTTCATATTCTCAGTTTTCATTTCTACAGACCCTTTACATTCAGTTTCTAAAATGCAATACTAGAAATATCCTCTACACAGTGATTTCTTTATAATTATTGTCATGAATCATGCAAAATTAATAATCAATATTAATTTTGATATCCAGGCAAAGATTGTTAATAACTATGAAAATTGTTTGTTAACATTAAATCTTGCCAGAAAACTTAAGTTACAAGCTTCAAAGTGCAGGGTTTGGAAACTTACACACACAGGCAACAGGCAAAACTGGAACACTTTAAGAGGCAACCAGCAAACGCAAACATCATACTGGAAGAGAAGGTTCTTGCAGTTAATATAGTGCTTGTGGTTAATTATCCTGCCTATCCACTAGATGGGATGCAGGAAGCTCCTTTCTGCTTATGGNACTCCACCACCTCCCTGGGCAGCCCATTCCAGTGGGGAATGACTCTCTCAGTGAAGAACTTTCTCCTCACCTCCAGCCTAAACTTCCCCTGGCACAGCTTGAGGCTGTGTCCTCTTGTTCTGGTGCTGGTTGCCTGAGAGAAGAAAACTTGACCATACCAGCTGAAGCCAGGGCTTTTGGTTTCCTTTCCTGAGGTTGCTTCCCCCAGCACAGAAGGAGGGGGAGCAGGGGAACAAGTCTGGGCAAGCCACAGTCCTTAGACTCAGTGGCTTCAGGTTCTTTGTCCTCTTTCGCACAGTTGCTTCTCCCCATAGCAGAAGGGAGTAGAGCAGAAAAACATGTCTGTGTAAGCCAGGACATGTATAAGCTTGTTTTGGCCTACCACAACAATTATTCTTCTGTTCCTGTGCATGTGTGAAAAATCTTACTTAAGGTAAAAGAATGAAAAAAAAGAAAAAAGAAGAGAGTGTGATGGAAAGAGAGAGGATTAGAGTTTTCAAAGGCCTTTTTTTTTTGTTCCTGTGTGCTTCAGCAGCGCAGCGCTGCCGCTGCTAATATCACCAATGGAGAATTTCAAAAGAAGTTTCAAACAAAAGGATCCCCTCACTAACCCCCAAGGCAGACAAAGGCTTTTTGAAACAAGGTTAGAGATGCCTCAAACACATTACCCAGGCCTTTGAAGAAATGTACTCTGTCTATTTCAAAACCTTAAGATACTGAGCAGTTGCAGTTAAAAACACTGAATTTCAGCTAAAAAAATTGCTACATTTCCCATTACCAGTTCACACTATTTTGCAATGTGCTCCTCTGCATTTGTGAGAAGCATTTAAAAATTACTTTTCTTTGTAGAGAAGTTCTTACAAATTGAGTTAATGCAGGGAGTGCCTTGCCTTCGTAGCAGTTCTGTTTTGTTCTGCTCAGAGGTTCCTGACCACGCTGGGGTTCTCATTTCTTACAACTGAACTAAAATCTCTTCAGCTTAGAATGTAGCAGATAAAGACAACTAATGGAGCCACAGGATGCTACTAGTCAGCTTTTATGGGTCCTCAGTGCCAGAGAGGGATGTTCAAGTAAAACAGGAGGAAAGAAGTGATTACATTACTGTGTCCATACCACTGAGAAAGTCTGATTGCTTTTGGGAGCAAGGTGCTAAAACAACTGAGTTCATTTAGGAAACGAAAGAAAATCCAGGACAGATAACCCTGTGGAAGAATTAAGGTTTTGCCATGTCTATGGTGAACTGAAGGAAACCCAGCAAACCCAAGCTCATGCAGCTTATACACAGCAGCAGAGGGAGAAGAAAAGCTGTATGAATGACCTGTTATTTTGTTGGTACTCACAAGGCACCTCCAGAATTGAGAATTCTCATAAAACAACAAGGAATTTGAAAAACAAGTTAAGACAAGACACAAAAATATCCTCTGGGTCAGTATTTTTAATTCGAAGCAAGAACCCTGTTGTGCCTTTCACTCTCTGCACATTAATTCTGAAACCCCAACACAGGAAACCTGAACTTGAATCACAAAATTCAGACAAGCACAAGACAGAGAGCGATGACTCGCTGTTTCCTCTCTGAATCCCACTCTGGTCCTACAAAGCAGAGCAACCACCACCACATCAGCTGTACAGTGGCACGCACAGTGAAGATAAAACCACGCTTGGGAACACACCAGGTTTTGATAGCCTGCAGAACAACTGATATGAAACTAATGTCTTTAAGCACATGTGCTGCCTGCTTCGAATCCAGGTGATTTTATCTACAGTGTTACTGCAGACATCATCTGGCAGGCACATTGTTTGGACCTCATGAAACAAAGAGGAGCTACAGAATCATAGAATGGTTTGGGTCATTGTTTGGACCTCATGAAACAAAGAGAAGCTACAGAATCATAGAATGGTTCGGGTCATTGTTTGGACCTCACGAAACAAAGAGGAGCTACAGAATCATAGAATGGTTTGGGTCATTGTTTGGACCTCATGAAACAAAGAGGAGCTACAGAATCATAGAATGGTTTCGGTCAGAAAACACCTTTAAGATCACATCCAACCATTACTTAGCTCTACCAAGTCTGGTGCTAAAACATGTCCCTTAGCACCACAGTTGTTCATGTTTTAAACACCTCCAGGAACGGTGATTCAACCTTGTCCCTGGGGAGCCTATTCCAGCATTTATAACACTGGAATATACATAACATATAACTGTGTGATGGTTTGGGAGTTCCCTGCTCCTCACATACTTTGTAAAATCACTCAGACTAGACTGGAAGTTAAGGACTGAAGCTCTCTTTACAGCTTAGCACAACATACAAGCAGAGATAGTCACAATAGACAGGAATATTTACAGAAATAGACAAGTATAAGGTAATACAGAAACACAGAGTCCCAAACTCCCAGAAATCAGAGTCCCCAGGAGGGGCTCCCAACCACCCTTTCACCTTCTTCCCACCCCTCTACCTTACCCCAGGGTTTGGCTTACACACAAGATGAGTTTGGTGGATCAGCCAGGGGGGTTAGAAGGAAAGTGTTTAGTTAGGTTACTCAGCAGAGAGGAGAAGGCAAAAAGCTAGAGAGACCGAGACTCTCTGACCCTGAGAGTGTCTTATCTGTGTTTGTGTTCTTGTTCTTATACATCTCAGCAAGCCTATGAGTGAAGTAGACATCACCAGTGTTTGCTTTTCACAGCCTATAATATAATTTTAGCCATTAAAATATTCCAATTAGCCTCAAACCAGCACAAACTGATAACACCAGAACGATAAGACTCAATGAGCAAAACCAAAAACGGGTGCTTTAGACATCAAACACAACAGTAAATATCATTTATCATTTATCAAACACAACAGTAAATATCATTTACAAATGGTGTTTAAGCAGATTTCCAGAGTGCAAGAGTGACAGCCATCAAGACTGATACTTTCACAGTCCTCTCATCAACTTTACTGTCTGTTCACTCTTTTCCTTTAAGCATTCATTTTAGCCACATGCTAAAAGAGTACAGATATTACACACCACTTTTTTTTCTTTCTTTTTTTCACATAAAGGATGTGGTTTAAGTCATAAAGACAACATTGATGCTACAGCCACAACTCTCAGTGTATCTCCTTAAGGGTTTAATAAATACATTGAACAATGGCAGTGCATAACCCCCACAGACTAGTAATTTTTAAACTGTCTTTCTAAAGAGTAATAATAATTTTTTTAAAAGTATGAAAAATCAGTACAATTTTCTTATGTTTATCAAACCACTTCAAACCACTTCAACATTCTATCATGTTGGTAAAATCTGAAAAGAATTCAAGTAGATATCTAATACACCAGAAAACAGTTAAATAGTCATCTAAGCATCTGAATACTTAATCTGTGCTAAAAGCACAACAGAGATGCAAAACCTAGCAACCAGTTATATAATGATGTACAATAGCTGAGAGGGGGAAAACTACAAAAGTATCACCATTTATAAAAGTTCAAAGTAACAATCCCTTTGTCAGGAAGAGTAGATTTGAAAGATTTTGGAGTTTTTTGCATCCAAAACCAGGTTTTGACCTTGCACACTGAACAAATAAGGGTTCCCTTGTCAATATAAATGGTTGACTCCACAGGCCTGCAGAAGCAAAGTGGAACACATAAGCCAGGGAACTGCTTGAAAGAGTCCAGCACAGAGGCACAAAGATGATTAAGGGAGTGGAACATCTGTCTTGTGAGGAAGGGCTGAGGGAGCTGAGGCTCTTGAGTTTGGAGGAGAGGAGACTGGGGGGTACCTCATTCATGTTTATAATTATGTGAAGGGTGAGTGTCAGGAGGACAGAGTCAGGCTCTTCTCAGTGACATCCAATAATAGTACAAGGGGCAATGGGTGCAAGGTGGAGCAGAGAAGATTCCACGTGGCATAATGAAAAACCTTTTCACTGTGAGGGTGACAAAACACTGGCACAGGCTGCCCAGAATGGTTGTGGAGTCTCCTTCCCTGGAGACATTCAAAACCCACCTGCAGACGTTCCTGTGTGACCTACTCAAAGCGATCCTGTTGTGGCAGAAGGGTTGGATGCTCTTTTGAGGTCCCTTCCAACCCCTAGGGTTGGATGCTCTTTTGAGGTCCCTTCTAACCCCCCTCTGTGATTCTGTGAACTATAGGAGCTACAAAAAGCTGACACACAACACATCAACTGAACACACAGAGAAGCAACATGACACCTGGAACAACAGCTTAGCTCTGCCCATTCCCCAGCAGCAAACCAGACTGTAGGGAGGCCAGAATTTCACTTTTGGTATTTTATTCTTAATTCCCTTACATGTAAGAAGTAGTCTTTGAGTGTGTAAAATAAATATGCCAGGATATACATCTGGGTCATTCCCCAGACAGATGAAGACAGCTTATGTTGAATAACAAAAGTATCATTACAAGCACTTGCTCTGTTGAAAGGGTTGCACAAAAAAAAAAAGGCTAAGAAGAGTAGAAAACTTTGAAAGTACTTTCTTGTTCTACTCACAGCAACAGACTACTCCAAATCCCCTTTTAGCTTAATGAGTAGGAAGTGCTCTCTGAAGCAATTGTCACTGCAAACCAAAAATGGATTTTCAGCTTCTTATAGTTAATTTAATTTTTGCTTCCAAGCTTTCAGGTCGTGAAGAAAGCACACAAGCTGCTACGTAAAAGCACTTTATATTCAAAATGGTAGCCCCTCAACTCCCTAAAAAAAATGTATTTTCAGCATTTAAAAAGCAAAATTTATAATTATTTGCAAGGAATTAAAAGAATAATTAAATGTAACGTCGACCAGCTAATTTTAGAAGGGAATGTTTCCAACATACAGAAGGAAGACCATTTTCACTGTGTTAGGTCACTTGGCAGTCTCCAGCCTTGTGAAGGGTATCCTAGGTCAAAGTTAAGAAAAAAATTTACATGTGAGTTGGAGGATATTAAAATACAATATAGTTATCTGAAAGACCTTTAGGTTCAATAGAAATTCTGAGCACAGTACTGACCAATGCATTTGATTCTGCACTGTGTTTCTTAAATCTGGTACAAAAAGTGGTTGGGTTTTATGGGAGGTGGTGGGCTTTTGAGGGAAGGAAAAGAAAAAAAAAGGAAAAAAAAGGAAAGACATCTTTCAGAAGTGGCAAGGTGTTTTAACCCAGATGTTTCAGCTCCACTCCCCCTGTGGCCCCAGCCCTGTTGTCCTCCTTCACCATACCCTCAGCTGGGCTGCTCCCAATACTTGTTGAGTCCTCAGAGAGCTGAACAAGGGGTAAAAGAGAGGCTAAGAATAATGCTTCTTAACAACAGGAGAGGAGAGGGAGTAGTAGAACTTGAACCAGACTGGCTGTAAGATACAATCCACTACACAGATGTCCTCCTTTCCCATTAGCAATGGGAGAAATAAGGTACATGTAACATTTGGTTAAGGGAGGAGCTACCCACCAGTCTCACCCTGAACTCATCACCAGTCACAAAGAGCAAGGTCTCTGCAAATATTCAGTATCACAGTATCACAGTATCACAGTATCACCAAGGTTGGAAGAGACCTCAAAGATCATAAAGTCCAACCCATTACCACAGACCTCAAGACTAGACCATGGCACCAAGTGCCACGTCCAAATGTGCCTTGAACACCTCCAGGGACGGTGACTCCACCACCTCCCTGGGCAGCCCATTCCAGTGGGGAATGACTCTCTCAGTGAAGAACTTTCTCCTCACCTCCAGCCTAAACTTCCCCTGGCACAGCTTGAGACTGTGTCCTCTTGTTCTGGTGCTGGTTGCCTGAGAGAAGAAAGCAACCTCCTGCTGGCCACAACCACCCTTCAGGTAGTTGTAGACAGCAAGAAGGTCTCCCCTGAGCCTCCTCTTCACCAGGCTAAACAATCCCAGCTCCCTCAGCCTCTCCTCATAGGGCTTGTGCTCGAGGCCTCTCCCCAGCCTCGTTGCCCTTCTCTGGACACGCTCAAGCACCTCAATGTCCTTCTTAAATTGAGGGGCCCAGAACTGGACACAGTACTCAAGGTGTGGCCTAAGCAGTGCAGAGTACAGGGGGAGAATGACCTCCCTGCTCCTGCTGGCCACACCATTCCTGATGCAGGCCAGGATGCCATTGGCCTTCTTGGCCACCTGGGCACACTGCTGGCTCATGTTTAGGTGGGTGTCAATCAGTACCCCCAGATCCCTTTCTGTTTGGCTGCTCTCCAGCCACTCTGACCCCAGCCTGTAGCTCTGCATGGGGTTGTTGTGGCCAAAGTGCAGCCCCCAGCACTTGGATTTGTTGAACACCATCCCCTTGGACTCTGTCCAGGTGCTCAAGGTCCTGCTGCAGAGCCCTTCAGAGCCCTTCACATCTACTACATGACAGAAAACCCTGTACCTTCTAACTGAACAACAGGAATTTTTACACTTACCTATTTTCTTTAAAATAGGTAACATTAACTGCATGATCTTGAAGAAAACTGTGCTCCCAGAATGAACACAGGTCCTCTTTAAGTAGTGTTTGTGCATTTATTTTCAAATACCATGATTTACAGAGGTAATATTTATGAAATACCCAACACATGATTGCCCTTTTCAGACTGTAAAAAAAAGATTTCTTTTCAGATTAGAGTTCTGAAATACAACTGGCATGGAAGTAGATAGATTTGTCTAGTTAAAAGGAAACTGTTTAAGATGTAAAATAAACTATAATTGGAAAACATTGATATGGCATCTTTAACTCCCATTTAAGTACATTAAAAACAAAGCTAAGCAAATAAAAATGTCTACTCACTTCAAAAGTGTATGGTTTTGTAGAAGACCTTTGAAATTGAAGCTTAAGTCAATTAAGGAGGGACAATTGGGAAGTGCACATTATTTTTTAGGATCATATTAAAGCACCTTAATGTGTTTGTTCCTCAATATGTTTAAAAAACTGAAGTTATCTCCAATTCCTCACCAAAAGCTGAGGTGCTGGAGTGGGTCCACAGGAGAGCCACAAGACTGATGAGGGGGCTGGAGGGAAAGTCTGATGAGGAGAGGCTGAGGGAGCTGGGGTTGTTCAGCCTGGAGAAGAGGAGACTTAGAGGGGACCTTATCAATCTCTACAACTACCTAAAAGGAAGTTGTAGTCAGGTGGAGGTCAGGCTCTTCTCCCAGGCAACTAGAGACAGGACAAGAGGGCATGGCCTGAAGCTGTGCCAGGGCAGGTTTAGGTTGGCTATTAGGAAGCACAGAATCATAGAATGGTAAGGTTGGAAAGGACCTCAAGGATTATCTAGTTCCAACCCCCTGCCTATGGCAGGGACACCTCCCACTAGTACAGGTTAGTACCTCCTGGGCAGTCCATTTCAGTGTCTAATTCACCTTTTCTGTGAGGGAGATGGTGGAGTCACCATCCCTGGAGGTGTTTAAGAAAAGATAGGATGTGGCACTTGGTGGCATGGTTTAGCTGATGTGGTGCTGTTGGGTCACAGGCTGGACTTGATGATTTCAGAGGTCTTTTCCAGCCTCCAGACAGAGATTGAGACAGTATTTAGTCTCTCACATGCTGTCAACAATACATAAATAGTTACTTACCAGAACACAGAAAGACAGCTAGGATTTTTGTCAGTTTAGAAAACAAAAAAACCCAAAAAGTCATTTTATATCCAAAGCAGGAACACTGAAGCATATACAATTATTTTCTGAATGCTTTTTAAAGGCAGTGATTACAGAACACTTCTTATAACCAACTCACAATTTTGGCTGAGGCATCTGAAGAGCAGCACAACACAGATCCCTATTTCCCTTTCCCTAGTTACCCTACCAACTGCAAAAATCTAAAGAGAAGATTAGCTGATTTCTGAAATATCCCAGCTGTCAGTCATCTTTCAAGAAACTGTCTAAACTGAATCTGAAAGACTGCCACAAAATATATGGTAAGTAACACAAAATGGTACACCTAATTAACACTTAAAGCAGTGCAACACAAGTGAGGAGAATCTCAAAACAGCTAACCAAAAATAATCCACTCCAACAACATGGAAACAATCCCACATAGATGTCTCCAATGGAAACAAACTGTTCCCATTCACTGCTTGCTTCAACTTCAGCTCCCATTAATCAGGGACAGAGGAGCAGCCCCTTACTGAGATGATCATTTCCCTTTCACAATGTTCATATGCACTATACAAGATCATGATTCTTCATTTATTATTTTCACAGAGAAGGTAACTTGAAAATCATTACAGAATCACAGAATGTTAGAGGTCAGAAAGGACCTCCAGAGATCATCGAGTCCAACCCCCCACCAAAAGCAGGATCATCTAGAGGAAGTCAAATAGAAAGCCAACTCTTCAGATATCATATATACACTCTCCACATCCTGAGAAAGTAGCAGGTCGTTACCCACACATATCCCCTCCTTGTGCAAGAGTGCTGAAGAGACTGGAAATGTAACATTACATTACAATTGGTACTTTCTTCTTTGACTGCTTCTTCAGAAATAAATGATTTTGTGAGAATTACAACTTCAGAGACTCCAAGTGAGAGGCTCTACTGAACTCACTATTGAAGCCTGTTTGGGTTTTCACGAAGGTGAACACCTTCCAAGTGAAACTTGTCAGCCACTTTTAAGCAGCATTATGTTGATTATTTGTGTAAAAACAGATACCTCTCCCCATGATTTTGATCCTTACTCTGTTATTTTGTTTTCCAAAAGCAAAACAAGAGAACCATGTTTTGCTCCGTGCTTTAAGCCAGCACAGAAGCACTCTCACAAGAACTGCTGTGTGGAGTTACAATTGCATGAATATGATTAGAAGAAAAAAGGACCATTGTAGCACATGTAAGAAGCTAGCAAGCTGAAATACTAACCTGCATGTTCAGTAGCTGAACTTCCCTGTCTCAGAACGGAATAATAAAGTCTGAGATGCAGAACATTTAGGAAAATAAAATTAAAAACACAAAGCCCAGTTGTTTACCCAAACATGCCCAGCGAGATGCCATTTGACTTGTTTATTTTCAGGCCTGTGTTTATAATGTCTGAAGTGGCATTCATATTGTGCTGACCATTCCAAGGAGGAAACTAGCAACAACAAAACAAACAAATCCTGATGAGCTGCTGCTGTTAATGAATGGCAGAGGCCTATTTCATTAGTTGTCCCACAAATGGTGTATGGAGTCTCCTCTCCAGAGACTTTCAAAACCTGCTTGGATGCATCCCCTGTGTGGCCCCTAGGTGATCCTCCTTTGGTAGGGGGGTTGGACTGAGTGGCATCTAGAGGTCCCTTCCAACCCCTAACATTCTGAGGTTCTGCAATTAAAGCAAGAAGCAAGGCAGAGGAAAACAGAAGATGCATTGTTTCTTTCAGCAGCAGAAGTATCAGGATGTTTATGCAGTTGAGGTAAATGCAGTTCAAGGAGTGCATCCTTTAAACCTGATCAGCACACCTGATCTCACTAGGGTATCTAAATATTGGGGCTACCATTCAGAGCCTGACCTCAGTGAGTTCTGTCTGCCAAGCTCCTACATGGTTTGTTACACCAGTTCCACTGCTACCTTCAGACACTGATGCTCTCCTTCAGAGCACACTGATGCTCTCCTTCAGAGCACACTTACACTCTTGTGCAGCCCAGACTATACATGCAGGTATGGATGCTTGCATTTGCAATTTGACTAATGTTTACCCAAACTTTGGTGAAGTGGCACCTCTAACATGTCCCAGTGACTTTACATGCAGCAAGGCTGAAATGTTATTTTTCCTATATGCCAAGAATTTAACATATTCCTAACTTGCAGAAAGAGTCACCTAGAGATAACTATTGCAGCTTACCACAATGAACCAGTGGTAAGATAAACCTTGAGAGCCGGAGGAAATGACTCACTCAGATCTTACACTTAGTGCTTCCTCAGCCCCAAGTGACTCCTGATTCATCAGTAAATACACACTATTACTCACCTGGAAATAGAGGAGGCTTTTCTGTAGAGCTAATTGCCTCCACTTAAATACACCATTAAAAAAAGACTGATCAGAAAGCCTTTATCAAAAGTGTCTCCAGATGACCAATTTGCTAAGATACATGGTCCATAATATAAATGTTTCATAAGGCTGTTCTCATACCCTTTGAAAAGCATTAAGATAATATAATCACTGAATAAGAAAGAAGCCATCTGTGTTATACACAATCCCATTCTTTGGGAGCACTTTTTGTTGGTTTTGGGTTTTTGTTTGTTTGGTTTAGTTTTTAATTGAATGGTTTACAGGGACAGTACTGTTTTAAACAGTTGTAGCTACCATTTTCCAAATATATAAAGTCAAACAAAGAAATCAAGCCTGAGCAAAGACTAAGCAACAGAAGTTTCCAACTGAATGCAAAAACACCCAGATGTCCACCTTCTGATAGTTCTTTATATTGGTATTAAAGAAGTGATGACAATGAATGTACAGACAGAAGAAATGGTAATACCAGAAGTACAAGCTGTGAGCAACCACCTTGGCACTCAGTGAGCTGAAAAGTAAATAGAAACTGACAGTTAAGAAGATGATTCAGTTTATCAGAACTGGATTCCTTAATGTAGTTCTAGTAAAAAACCTGCACACCTTCAGGAGAAGAGTATCATGGTGGGAAGAGGCACAAATAAAGATATATCTGTAACACCTTAAAAAGTTGTTTAAATAAGCATTACTGTTGCACCATTTAGAGTGATCTTCTGTGCAAGCCCCACACTGTGTGAGGGAGAACAAAGCATCACCAGCAAGCAATTTGTTCACTGCCTGGGTCGGTCTCAAATTCTAGACAGGAACAATTGCTCTTCTCATCTTCAACTTCTTTTTCCTTAATTTTCAGATCTTTTATCTTTTTTTTTAGCTATTAATAAAAGCAAAACAAACCTAAACTCAACAACAACAACACAAAACAACCCACACAAAAATCAACATTCACAAACTTACAAAAAAAGCCCCGAACAACCAACCCCCAAAAATAAAACCAAGCTACCTAAGCTTAGCCAACCAGCATTGCTTTTCTTCTGTGACCACTCCACACTCACTCTGTACTGTTCAGTTACCAGAGACTGGTGTCAATTTGTCAAGTCTCTGAAATCGTGGCCACTGCCCATCTTTCTAGCAAGCAATCCAACTAGAAAAATCCAACTAACTAGAAAAATCCAACTAACTAGAACAATCCAACTAACTAGAAAAATCCAACTAGAAAATACACTTCATTATTCTTCTCTCTTTTATGTGAATTTGTATTGAAAGAAAATAGCCTCATCTCCAGTATATTTTGGCCAATCATCCCAAAATGCAATATTTTATTGAAGTATAAAAGACTGTTGAAGGTAGGGTACATTCTGTACTCAAAAGATTAACCTCTGCATCTACGCTGAACAAACAAGAATGCACTGAGGTAAAGTGGGAGCCATACTTAACACGTAGCACTTCAAATGCTTAGCTGTTTTTATCTTGTTATTAAAGGCAGTCAATGTAACAGTTTTAAAAGTAATTGTTCTCCAGGGACAGAAGGTGTGTGGGAACAGCCTGCTTGGGTTTACCAAGACCAAACGGTATCTGATCAACCTGATAGCCTCCCATGATAAAATGACTGGGTCTGTGGAGGAAGGGAAACATGTGATGTCATATCCCCTGACTACAGTGTGGTGTGTGGCACAGCCTCCCACTGTCTGCCACTCTACCCTTACAGTCACACCAAGAAGATAAGATTTGGGTAGGTGGATAATTGGTTGGACCACAAGGCTCCGAGGATTGCGATCAATGGCACAAAGTCCAACCGGCAGTCAGTCAGTAGCCACATCCCTCAAGGATCAACAGCAAGACCAGTATCATTTAGTGTCTCTAATAAAGACCCAGGTAGTAACAAACTGGGGGACTGCTCAATACACTAAAAGGAAGAGCTGGACAGGAGGCACAGCCAGAGGGACCTAGACAGGCTACAGACATAAACTGACAAGAATCTCAATGTTTAATAAAGGTAAATGCGAAGTGCTTAATTTGAAACAGGATAACCCCATCCACTAGCATCAGATGTGAGCCAGAAAGCAGCTCGGCAAAAAAAAAAAAGTTTTGTTTATGTCTTTTGCACCCATTTTAGTTAAGTGATTCTCAATGACTGCATTACAGCAGCAGCTCCTGAAGCACATGGCAGAGGCAGGTACCATTAGCAGCAACACTTACCCTCAGTTCTTCTAAACCCAGACATCTGAGAGAAAAGACGCACATAAGTTCCAACAGAGCATCAAGAAAAGGGTTTGGAAGAACAGGTATGTACTTGGAGTTCTGCTGACATTTTTTCTCCCCTTCTCCTGCTTTAATTCCACAGTCAATACTGTCACCAGAGATGACAGCTTCCCCAGGGAAAAGCTGTGGTTAATACACCAGTTTAAAACCACTTGAACAGCCACAGTTGGTCACAGAGAGTTACAGAAAAACAGGAGACTGTCTGAGCAATAAAGAACTCAGGACTGATTTCTCCCTAGAGGGAAAGGTTTCTGGCCTAAAAACCAAAATGAGTGGACTGTACAAGAGACTACACAGAAGCTTGGGTACTACACTGTCTTAAAACACAGGCAAAAATGTGTAGCTTTTATGAGGTAGAATTCTAAAGGACTGTCTTGACTTTTACAATGCCAGGAAAAAATATCATATTAAAAAAAAAAAAAAATCAACACACACAGCTTTTACAGTGGCTTCTTTTTGCCATCAATGCCAAGAAAAAAAAATAAATTAAAACCCCCAATTGTCATGAGTGAATGAGGGAAGTGCATTTTGCAAAGTTGACAAGCTATGCTTACTCACATGGTAAGTGGCAATGCTGGCTACTGAAGAGCTCAAGTAAGTAACAAGATCAGCTCCTGACTATAATGTGCTTCTCAGTGATTAATACATAGCACCACTGGACTCACCTAAAACACCACCATAAAAATCCAAGAAACTAACAACTAAATACATCTGATAGATGTTTATGCTATTTTTACAAAAACACTGTGGTTGTAGGCACGTATCAAAAGTTTTGCACAGCTTTTATGTTCCTTGACATAATTAATACAAGAACCTCACTGAAATGAGGGTCTGCATGGCCCATGATGAGCAAATTATATAGCCTAATAAGCTCATGTTACTTTCCCACTGCAATAACTATTCACACACCCCCAACTTCCAAGTGTTTGCAGACAAAAAGTAGCTTTGTAACAGAGTAAAAGCTGCAGGACTGCATGGCAGTTCAAAAGCTCATTTTCATCAGTCTGTGATGGTTTCCAGTCCAAAGCCCTAGTGCAAGCCATATTTTGACTCTGTCCCACAAGACATCCTGGTCACCAAACTGGAAAAACATGGACTTGGATGTGTGGACCACTCGCTGGATAAGGAATTGGCTGGATGGTGGCACACAGAGAGCGGTGATCAAGGGCACAATGTCCACCTGGAGACCAGTGCCAAGTGGCTCCCTCAGGGGTCAGTGCTGGGACCAGTGCTGTTTGACATCTTTGTCAGTGCCATGGACAGAGGAATGGAGTGCACCCTCAGCAAGTTTGCAGATGGCACCAAGCTGTGTGGCACAGTTGACTTGCTAGAGGGCAGGGATCCATCCAGA
>WBNM01014468.1:52673-90713 GCA_013399055.1 Ramphastos sulfuratus
AGGAGCTAGGTTCTTTTCAAACATAACTAACAGAAATTCTCGTCTCTTCCTTTGACCTATCTCACCCACTTTCAGAGCAGGCAATACATCATCCCATTGAATGTTGATCTATAACCATCACAACAGTAAAAGCACAAAAAGGTTATGCAAGACAGGAAGGTATTGCTCCCTTTCAGGATCTTCAGTCTCACTTATTGCTTCCTCCAGAGGAAAAATAGGAACAACTCTTCTGCCCTTTTCCAGCATGAAGATGATAAAGCACTGAACAACACGTACTCAGGCTGAAGCATGGGCTGATTCTTATTAGAAAAGTCATCCCAGCAACAAGAACAGTTCACAGAGAGTTCACAAAGAATGGGCAGTGCATTATGCCTCTGTTCTTCCAACTCCTTTCTAAGTCACACTGTCATGAAACTAATCCGTCATTCGACAAGGCAGTTATCTACTAGTTCTGTATCAAAGTTAACGAGAAGGGAACTATGGGAAACTCCACCACAGCACTGATGCACAAGACCCTAAAAAGTACAGAGTGCACTTCCCTCTTCTTCTGTCAGTCCTGCAGGCTGAGGGTGGGAGAACAAAGCCAAAGACCCAACCCATCCCCAGCCAAAACCGCAGCAACTGCACCTCTTCCTTTTACACCCATGCGAGCTCAACCAGCTTGAGACCTCAATCAAGAAACGCTACTATTTAGCAATTGTATGCACGACAGAAAAACATGCTCTCACCTAATGTCATGTAACTCTTAGCTAAATATTTACTCATGTTTCCACTGAAACATGATCAGATCTAGTGGCATATGGCCAAGATTATACAGTTCAGTCAACTCTTTAAACATTAGGAGCCGGCACTGTGGCAGTGAACAGCACTTGCTCCTCACCCACATCTGCCTCGCCTCCCACCTTTAACTCTTCCAGCAGTTGCTCTGCACAGCAGACCCTTCAGTGGCCTATGCATGCACACAACAAAGGGAAACAAAGTGCAGAAGTACCAACTCTAATCCAGGGACAGTTTATCTTCCACACACACTTACAATGAGCTTACCATATTTCAGGCACCAGAAATGTTAAATACTATAACTACAACTGACCCTATTAAATTCAGTGCCTGAGGTGTTTAATGAACAGTCAGACAAGTATTCAAACACATCACTTGCTTTAGACACATAGATTGTTCCCTTCAACTATAGCAGAGCTACTTGCTTACTTAAACATTAAACATAGACTTCCAACACCACAATGGTCTTAAGCTTAATTTTCGAGGACAGATGTCATAGCTACTGCATACTTGGCATTGCTCAGAGGCTTCAAAGAGTACAGTCATTTCTGTATCACTATGATATCATCTCACTAGGTACAACCGTATTGGTGCCTGAAGGCTCCACTCAAGGTCTCCAAGTACTAACATTAACACAGAATGACACTGCATCTGTCCCAACAAACAATCCAGTTAGACAGTACGAAGGTTAAGAAATTAAATTGGAAGGTAGAGCAAGCACAGGAGGATTTGCTCAAGGCAAAATCTAGGTTGACAGTAGAATCTGAAGAAAACAGACATCTATCAAGTTGAAGTGGTCATGCTTAACCTGACTGCCCAGAACTTTCCTTCACACCCTGGAATTGCCTCTTCCAAAAGCAACACTTCCTTTTACCAGACACTGGCTTAACCAGACACTGGCTAGTCACATGAATTTCTACTGTGTAACCTGTAAAACTGGTTGGTAAAAATGCTCTGCAAATCTTTCAACACTCTAATTTTTTTCTTTTTCCTTTGCCTTCAGAAATATGCTGTCTTGAGAGGGGGCTTGTTCTAGTTAATGTATCAGATTACAAAGAACACAGCACTATAGTCCCTGTGCTCCTTAGTGCTTTACAGAAAAAGCTAAATCTCTGAGGAAACACACAGCTGTATGAGAGAACAAAACCAGCACTATACAACTATGCTGATTTACTTACATACAGTAATAAGATTATTTGTTTAAACATAATAATATCACATGTCATGTTTGATTATGTTTTCTTTTGGTCTAAGTTTTTTTTGTGTTTCTGGCTTTGTTGTTTGTTTGGGGTTTTGTTTTGTTTTTACAGGAAAGAATATTCCAGACTTCAAAATCCACATAATCTGCATGTTACTTATCTTTCAAACTGTATGAACTAAAAAAAAATAAGCCTCTATCTTACAAAACCAACACTTCACAGCAATCAATAAAGCAAATAAAATTACTACTTCTGTTGTTTTTGCCTTTCTTGATACTTTATTACGCACGTTAAGAGGAAGCACCTGGTAAAACCCACAGATGTGGCTCAGGTTTGTAAGCAGTCTCAAATGTAAGAGGCATCAGATGAGAGCAGTGAGAACTCTTTAGCTTGCATAGAACCATAGAATATTAAGGTTGGAAGGGACCTCAAGGATCATCTAGTTCCAATCCCATGCCATAGGCAGGGACACCTCCCACTACAGGTCACTCAAGGCATATCCTTGAGAATCTATAAGGTGAACAATCCAGCGATCCTCACACCAGCCAGAATTTCACCTCCTCCTCATCAGAGAGAGATGGAAAACTTTCTGCTGATGTTACCAGGAGTAGGACTGCACAGGGTGCACATTTCTGAAAACCAGAAAGACAACTGGGGAAAAAAAAAGGAGAGAAAATGACCTCCCCAGAAGCAACACTGAAACCGTTCAATTCACCGATGCATGTTCCTGGGAGGAATTTAGCTTGAATTAATTATGCTGAGTTCTCCTTAAATACTGAGAACCAGTGAGTTTACTAAAAATATCAAAACAAACACTGCAAAACACATTATAGAACCTAAGTGCATACATAGGGTACGTCACAGCAAGATTTTTCATATGTTTACCACACAGCAAGACTCGGTCACTGCTATCAGATAGCTTTTAGTTCAAACCATTAAACTGTAAACTCGCTGCCTTATCACTACATCTGTTTTCAATCTTGGCTCATAAGAAAGTAACATACTGTGGCAATTATACTTTCCAAAGTTAGGCATCAGAGGCAGCAATTCGTTCTGGTTCTTTGATGTTTGTTTACAGCACACCCTGAGTACCTCAAGGACATTTAATAAGTAGATGATCCAGTATTTCCAATAATCTAACACATTTCAGGCTTGCATAATCCCTTGACACGGTAGGGCAGTGGGTTTTGATCTTTTATTATAGGTCCTGAGCTTGGTTTTCAGTTCCCCACAGTACTGTGACCTGAGACACATGGACTCCAAGCTCCCTAGACTCAGCACATTTAGTAGCTGCTTCATAACAGACAAGACAATGCTGGAAAGTTTCCTTCCAACCTCATCTTCCAAAACAATCAGTGAAGTTAAGGGACAGCTCTGTAAGGTATCAAGATGGCTCAGAGATTTTGGGATGGCAATATATGTACTGTGCAGGATTCTGATGGAGACAATCAAATTGAGAGTAGCAGAGAACTGGGCTGTTGTAATACTTACAGGTTGCTTTAGTCATTACAAAAAAGCATGTACTTCAGGCATTAATTAAGAGTATTTATTTGTAGCTTAATGATGCCAAATTAACACAGGTCAACTATAACTCTGATCAAAGACCAAATAAAACCTCAGTCATCTACTCCATCTACTCCTCTATACTCAGCTCTCAGTCATTTACTCCATCTATTCCTCCGTACTCAGCTCTTCAAGAACTTAATGAAAACTCAGGACATGAAGGACAGCCTATTCTTTTTGTTTATTGATGTTCTTAGATATATTTATGTAAGTTTAAACCAAAATATTAACACTAAGAACAAAATTAAACAAAATACAGATTTTCTAATGTGTTAAGCAGACTGAGGAGTCTAGGAGAATGAATAAGGGACAGAAGTTAAGTTCCCCCTACAGAAATAAGCTCCCCCTTCAAAAATATTTTAGGTAAAATGGTATTATTTTGACTGCAGAAGCAATTATTCTCCACAAACTAATTAGGAAAAAGAAAGAATTTAAAAAAAAATAAATGCAGGAATCCATTTCCTTGTAGACCTGTCTTACATACTAAGTACATACTCACAGCCACCTGACTTACTGATCACTACAGAACTTGCTCACACTGCATAGGCTGCTACAATTTGAGGAATCTTTTGCTTTTTGAGGCCCCAAATGCTGAATAATTTACTCACAGGTGCCCTAGATGCACCAGACACACACTATTCCACTATGGGAGAAAAGTTACAGTGTGTTTTTCTAACCAAATTTTAACCTCAAGGACTAAAGCAGGGTATATGTGGTGCACAACAGCCCACCAAGCTCTGTATAATGGTGGTATCACACCTGCAGGGTCTTACACCCTTGTTCAGAAAGGATCAGAGTATTTGCCAAAATACATCTGTTTGGTTCATTTGACTTTGCTAGACATGCATAACATTTTTCTGGAGAGGAATTCCACAAGACTGGTCACTGCAACACCACATCTTGGAACTCATACTATTATTTGTACTGAAACTTTGAGTCACAAAACCGTTGTGCAAAATACCACACATGCATAAACCAAAAAACATGCAGCCAGCTGTCCTTTTCTGATGCTTTCTCCCTATTCCTTCCAGTCTGCTTAGGTATTTTTCTAGAGGAAAATGGCAAAGAACTGTATGAATTCTAGCTGGGATACCTTTTAGAGATAGCTGCTTGTTTGCCACAGCAATGCAAAATACTTCAGATAAAGCATAGAACTGTTTACATCATCTGTCCAATGCAAAGGACAACAGCTTTATACAGTGTGGGCTCAGACTGTAAACTGTTATTTTTGGGTGGGAATGGGTGGAGGGAAGTTAGCAATAGCTAGCACCAAAAAGCATCTTTTATGTATATACACACACACACAGAGACACACACACAGACACACACACACACAGGGCTTTTTTTAAGGTATGTGTGAATTCTTTTTTTCTGGTACAGTGTAGAAAAACAAACACACAAGCAAGACACTATCACAAGGCAAACAGAATACCACATTATGTGCAATCTACACAACAGTACCAGCAAAGGCTTAGAAAACAAAACCGAACTTCTAATTAATGTTTTGACAGTTCTTTTATTAATTTGTGGGTTTTTTACCTGAGGAGGAGGTTTTGAAAGCTGCATCTCCTCCAACTGACAATCTTTTCCATTAGGACAGGCTACAAGAGTTGGGGCTCTTCAGCCTGGAGAAGAGAAGGCTTCCAGGAGACCTTAGAGTAGCCTTCCAGGATCTGAAGGGGTCCTACAGGAAGGCTGGGGAGGGACTATTGACAAGGTCTTGTAATGACAAGACAAGGGGCAATGGGTTTGAACTGGCAGAGGGAAGATTTAGTCTAAATGTTAGGAGGAAGTTCATTGCAGTGAGGGTGGTGAGACACTGGCACAGGTTGCCCAGGGAGGTTGTGGCTGCTCCCTCCCTGGAGGTGTTCAAGGCCAGGTTGGAGGAGGCCTTGAGTGACCTGTACTAGTGGGAGGTGTCCCTGCCTATGGCAGGGGGTTGGAACTAGATGATCCTTGAGGTCCCATCCAACTGTACTATTCTATGATTCTATGATTCTATAATTATCTCAGGTGTTTCTTTAGAGTCCCTTTCTTATGGATAAAGTCAATGAGTGCCCAAATGGAACTCTGTCAACATG
The DNA here is from genome assembly GCA_013399055.1 of Ramphastos sulfuratus. Lineage (NCBI taxonomy): Eukaryota > Metazoa > Chordata > Aves > Piciformes > Ramphastidae > Ramphastos > Ramphastos sulfuratus. The sequence goes on from WBNM01014468.1 coordinate 58,294, forward strand.
TAGAACATAATTCAACTCACTGTCTCTTTAAAAATATCATGCTTCTAGGGCTCATTTCATCAATTTACACCATGATTGAGCAGCTTTTTTTTTTTTTTTTTTTCCAGCTATGTATCTGAGGCAAGAAAACATCTCATCTCTTATTAAATCCAGCACAGCCAAATCCTAGTCTGGCCACATATCATAGGATTGTCTTTTTAAAAGAGGTGGTCATTTTATAGTGATGATGGGATGGTAAAAGTGATCTGGTAAACACACTAACATACTACATAGATAGACAGATAGACAGATAGACAGACAGATAGACAGACAGACAGATAGACAGATAGATAGACAGACAGATAGACAGATGGATAGACAGACAGACAGATAGACAGATACACACTTCATAACACAAGTATTTCTGAGTTGGCCTTGCCTCTTCAATTTTCTCTTACCTTGGCTGACTTGTCAGTGCTGTGTTCTCGTTTTCCTACGTGGTTCCCCATGATGGTTCACCAGAACTTCAAATTCTGAAAAAGATAAAAACAAAACTAACAAAAACTGCATTTTTTAAAAAACAAAGTATTTGTATTAGAATACAATTTTTCTTTTTTTTTTTTTTTTGTGTACTGACATGGAAGCAAGAGAGAGTTTTCACACAATAAGCATTTTTACGGTTCAAGGTAAGATCTGTGAAATATCCTAAGAAAAGAAAATGCTTCTCTGCTCTATTTTGCAAATGCCAGAAAACTTTCCTTCTTAACAAAAGAAAAAAAAACACAAACAAAAACCAACCAAACAAAAAAACCCCCCAAACAAATAAAAAAACCCCAAAACCCAAACCAAACCACTCAAATGAAACAAACCCAAAAACCTAAAAAGACGCAAGCAGAGGAGGAAAAATAAAATGTTTACTATGAAATTTGCACATAAAACAAAAACTGGGTCAGAAGTTAGGTAGAGGTCCTGTCTTTTGATATAATGTTTATAATACTAGAATAGTGTACTATGTATCAAGTGCTCTGTAACTACAAACTTCCAGAAAAGATCAAGCAAGTTCTCTTGAATTCACACTTGCCATTACATAAACAGCAATTACTGAACAGAAGCACCACACTAAATTGCTAACAATTTGTTGTAGAGGTGAGAACCAACATGTTCTTTACAGCCCACACTTTAATCTAAAGCACAGAAGAAAGGAATGGTAACTCTTTTATTTTCTGGCTCATCCTGTTGTATACTGGCTCTAACAAAGCTTATGTAGTTAAACCCAAAATTTCAGCTCTTAGAGCACACCTGTGGTTATGCTCAGTATTTCTTACAGAAGCATCTGTTCATATAGGATCTCACACACAGCTGCTGCCTTCTGCCAATTTGAATGCAGTGCAAGGTACCACATGAAGTCCTGAAACTTAAAACTACATGCAAAAGAATTTGAGTGGACTTTCTGCTCTCAGAATTATGAGCTGAACTTTCAGTAATAAAAAATAAGTAAGACACTGATGTAGGTTTGGGAGTTACNCACGGTTGTAACCCTGGCTACACACACCCCAAAGGATTCTAAAGACAGAAACTTTGACTACTTGTCACTTTCCATCACAGCAATGTGCACTTTATCAAAAGCAATCTTGTCCCTGTATCTCTGCTTTTGGGGAGAGTGATAGATTTATTTTTCCTGTGGCAGCCCTGATAATAAATGTTCAAATTAGTGAGTTGCTGCAGTGCTCATTTGACTATTCACTGAATTCCATTAGCTCTAAAAAATCAGTGTGCCATGTATCACTGTATGTGATTAAATAATTCTCCACAGATAACCACAGCTAAAGTCTCACAAAGGAAAAATAAAAAAAAAAAATCCATAATAAATGTACTCAAGGTAGAGTTTATTGGTAAATTTGATTTTTTTTTTTTTTAAACAAGACTATGAAATGCATAAAAGATCAACAAGAAAAACAACTATCCTTTCAAAGTGTGAAATCTGCACAGGCAATTCACATTTTTGTATGAATCCTCTACAGCTACCTGAAATGACATTGTGGAGAGGTTGGTGCTGGTCTCTTCTCACAGGTAAATAGTGATAGAACAAGAGGAAATGGTCTCCAGCTGCGACTGGGGAGGTTTAGACTGGCATTAGGAAAATTTTTTTCTCAGCAAGAGTGGTCAGGCAGTGGAATGAGCTGCCCAGGGAGGTGGTGGAGTCACCAACCCTGGATGTGTTTAAAAATTGTTTAGAAGTGGTGCTTGGGGATATGGTTTAGGGTGAACCTTGTAGAGTAGGGATATGGGTTGGACTTGGTGATCCTGAGGGGCTTTTCCAACCTGAATGTTTCTGTGATTCTGTGATCAAGTATCAGACTTGATCTGTAATACTCATATGTTTAAGTAAACAGATTATGGAGCCATCATACCATTTGCAAACCAAAACTCCCATTAGTGTCCTCCTGCCTCCCCTTAGTCTTTCAGGGTGTCTTTGGAGTAAGGCTCCAGGAACGACCACCCTGTACTCATAAAACACTGAGCACAGCAGAGTCTTACTCCTGCAATGCCACAAACTAAAAAAAATCAGATGCAGACAAACTATGCTGTGTAACTAAGCCAGATAATACTTGAAAATCATTTGTTTTCCAGTAAAAAGAAAGGCAATAAAATCTTCCATGCTGCCACACTGCAGATACCCCAAAATCATAAGGCCAGTTTTCTGCTCAAAAGTCTGCACAAAGCAAGACAAAGAAAAAAAAGAAAACCAAGTAAAGAGAGAAGTGTAGGAAACAGCTGAGCAATGCACTCCTGATTCCCACGTGCATAATTTCTTCAGCATGATGCAAAAAAATTACACATGTAAAAGCACAAAAAGAAAAAAAAGGAGGTCGGAGAAGTGGAAATGCACAACATTATATTCAAAGCTTAGCAGTGTGGATTGAGAGTACAACTACATCTGGGCTTAGTGTGTTATGTTTCTCTATGGGAATAGACTTCAAAGCTGAAAACTAATGGCATGGATGTAAGCCTGTAAATCTGCACTCCTGTTTCCATCACTGTTTTAAATCTGTCAGGGGCATAGCATGTGGTCAAAATTCACACAACTGACCCCTTCTTTTTCTCACAGAAACTAACACTAATACAACTAGATTTCACTTCACCTTTTTCCATGCATAAGTGAATGCAGATGTGTAAACTCCATTTAGCTACAGGTACCTGATAGAAATTCCTTACGCGGACAGAAAGCTATTTTTTAGACAAATAGGCAAACACAAACAGCCAGACAGCAAAAGCTACAGAATTCTTCATGCTACCTACTAAATGGAGAAAACTCTAAGTCATCCATGGGGGGAAAAAAAGCTTCCAAAAAACGTGACAAGAATTAGGAAATGTATAGTGCCAACTGTTCTGTAGATATCTGACTAGGAAACAAAACCATACATACGTACAAGCCTGTAAACATTTAGATCACTTACAGCAACAAAAATATTTAATTTTTCACTTTAGCCTCAGGCAGAAGTCTGCCTTACTTGATTAAGAACTGAGCACATGGGTCATTTTCACTTCAGGATGCAAGTGCACCCTGAAGCATTGAGACTTAACACTGATTTTGGTTCTTAATGTCGTGAGGAGACCACACTGCAGTTTCTAGCTACATCAGTCTTTATGCAATGAGTTGAGCCATCGACGTTACTGGAATTACTCATTGTAACATTCTTTGTAGGAACTGGCAGCCAACTATTCAAAACATTTCACCTGCAAAAAAAAAAAAAAAGATTTGTGCTTTCTTTTTTAGTCACTTTCATAACATACAGGTTGCCAGACGAAGCAGCTTTGCGTAAAACAAAGCAGCAGCTTCCGTATTAACCTATCGTGCTCGTTCGCAGAGGAATCCACACATGCTTTGGCACTGATAAATAGCCACAAGGACAGTCACGAAGCTCCAAAACAATGCAAACCCAGAAGTACTACAGAAACGCAGTAACCTCTGAATCCAACATGAATCACATCTAACAATATGCTGCCAAAACAGGCCTGAGCACGAGATGGAGCTTGTGACTGCAACAGCATTTGATTATAAACCTCCCGGTGAAACCCTGCAAGTTCCATAAATCCTGTGAGTTGAAAGATCTTACAGGTGAGTTTGAGTCATAAAATGAGAGGGGACACTGTGCAGGTCTGTAGCCATCAGAGCACAGCACCAGCTTTCCTGTAGAACTCCCCATCAAGTCTGTGGGTTGCAGCATATGAGCACTATCTGAGAGGCTGAGTGACAAACAGGTATGCAAGCAAACTGGTTTAGTAGGACTATAAGCTGGAAACATTGCAGCCATCTAACAGCTCTTTTTTTGTGAAATGAGAGACTTATGGCAGGAAGCTGTGACCTGCTGTTGCAGACACTGCCAGCAATCACCCAGCCACCCCAGCCCTGTACCACAACCAACTACCAAGCTGAAACAGCTCTGCTGCCAAGAACCAGGCTCTTCCCAATTGATGACTGATACAGAAATAACTCCAGCTATCCAGGCAGCCTCAAGTAACTCCAAAAGCAGTCCAGAGATTTTGCCTGAGGAAATAAAATAAGGTGTCTCCTCCCATCAGTTTACCTTCTTAGGGAGTCAATCTAACAGATAAATTGATGAAAGCTTTAGCCAAGTTGTTTTCCCATATTCTTCAGGACAGGAAGCCATATTCCAACTACCAATAGCTACAGAAATGCAATGCTCTACCCAATAAGCCTTCCAGTATCTGAAGGGGGCCTACAGGAAGGCTGGGGAGGGACTATTGACAAGGTCTTGCAATGACAGGACTAGAGGCAATGGGTTTGAACTGGCAGAGGGAAGATATAGACTGGATGTTAGGAGGAAGTTCTTTCCGGTGAGGGTGGTGAGACACTGGCACAGGTTGCCCAGGGAGGTTGTGGCTGCTCCCTCCCTGGAGGTGTTCAAGGCCAGGTTGGATGAGGCCTTGAGTGACCTGTGCTAGTGGGAGGTGTCCCTGCCTATGGCAGGGGGTTGAAACTAGATGATCCTTGAGGTCCCTTCCAACCTTACCATTCTATGATTCTATGACCATCAATTGACATTCAGGAGTTACAAGAGGCTATCAGCCAGTGCACCAGGAGCACCTTTATTGAACAATAATGGTTTCTTAATATTATATATATAAACTACCAAATGTAAATCACAGGATGCTGCAAATGGATTGTTAAATATGATCCTTGAGGTGTAAAATAGTTATATAAAATAAGGGTTCAGCCTTACCTCTTCCCACACAACTATGACTCAACAGAACTACACATAATAATAAAGGTATGCAAGTCCTTACATATTTACAAGTATCAGAACATAATTATTACCTTGCCTAGGAACAGGTATTCACCACAGACCCACGTTGTTGGGTGATAGTGCAGAGCTACAAGGCTAGATACATTCAGCAGGTGATCCTCACCTTACTCATGCAAGAAAAAGCTAACCATTCAATAGGAAAATGTCAGAAATGTACTTAAAATTCTTGCTACATTAATGACTATTCTTATCCAAGTAAATACTGCACTTTACTACTACACACAGATGTTATTAGACAAAAGTGTAATGACTTTCAGAAATGCATGTGTTCTCTCTAATTTCAGTTGCACTCTAGCACAGACTCTTAGTTACAAACTTAACCCAGCAAAACAACAGGCAAAAGATTTTTTTTGTTTGCTTGGTTGTTTTGGTTCTTTTGTTTGTTTGCTTTTGGCTGGTTGGGTTTTTGGTTCGTTTTGGTTTTGGTTTTGTAGTGTCAAGTCAGGTTACACAAGCTGACACATTATTAAGCCCTGGAAATCTTTGTGCAGGTTTTTTTTAAGGCTGTTAGTATGATCTGCATCTTTGGCAGAAAGCTCTCCACTTCGGTCTTCTTTCAAAACAGATGCAGACACGTGGGCATGCCTCATCTGCTTCTTGAGAATTCCCTCATCATGGTAACCTAGTATTCCACTGCACCAAGAAAGAAAACCTCCAGCAGGCACAGGTGAGTGACCTGCAGCTAATACCATGAGCAACCACAGACACATGCTTCAAAGACAAATGTGAGCAACCGCGTAACAAAAGTAACCTGCCTCATGGCAAACTTCTTCCTGGGAATCCTGCTCTCTTAATCCAAGTGTTCATGTATTTCATAAAACACAGTGCCTTAAATCCCTTACAAGTTTCATTGTTACTTAATACAGATTTAATTTTTCATTACCCCTGAAAATGTGCAATCCTTATTAGATCAAATCTCGTCTCACTTTTGACTTCTGCAATGATGTTTCTCTGAGAAACCCTTCCTGAAAGAAAAATGCATTATTCTAGAAACATTTCCACCATGAATGATCAAAACCAAGATTTCAGTGGTGACCACAGTGTTTAAATCAGAGAACTCACCAAGAATTTAGCACTGACAGGTCAGTTAATCACACTTGTACAGTGGCTCACATACCAGAGCCCTTTCTGGCCTATCTAGACATCATAGAATCATAGAATNGGTAATTTCTGTGTTTATAGACAACTGCACCTGCCTGAGCAGGGATCCCAGACCTAGAAAACAATACTTCTGAGAGATGAAACAAGTTATGAACCACAGTTTATCTAAGAAAGCATTCTCCAGTGCTAGCACAGTTCCTCATTATTTTACATACACTTCATATACCATCGCAAAGGACACTAAAATTATTCAATTTCACTACAATTTTCTACAAACAGTATGACACAGGAGAGAGGCTGCAACAGTGAGATTCAATATACCCTGAGAAAGAACACTGTTGGAAGCTATTTCCTAAAATTTCCACAGGGTAAGCACAGCACGCATGACCTGAGGTGTAACATATCTTCCGACTGCTTTGATTACAATTTTCCTCTAATGATCACCAGCAAGAAGGATATTGCATGTTATTTTTTTTTTGTATGCCATGCAGACTTAAACAGTCCCCCAAGCATCTGATTTTCAGCAATTTCACCTCAGCACAGCTAAGCATAGTCAAAACTTGATTATAGACAACAGTCTGTAAAAAATAATTATAATGAAATTGCTAAATCACATATTTATTTGCTGTAGCTTGGGTTTCTCTTCTTTTCATTCTTTCCTCAACCCACTCCACTCTCCTTGCTGGAACACCATCAGCCTCTGAGCAAGACCTGCTGCCTCCTCCCACAGCCTTCTCGTGTCTCCCAGGAGATGCCCAAGCTCTCTGCTCCCTCAACCTGCAGTCCCTATCTAAAGTACCATATTTCCTTCATCAGTAGTCCTCCACAGCTGTGGGCTCCACCTCTTGGGCTCAAAGAGTCAAAAACTAAAACAGTACACACTTGTCCTAAATGCTATCAATGTTTTTTTTAAGAAGACAAAGCAGCACACAAGAATATGTAACAAGTGCACTATTAACCAGGAGAAAGAAAAGGTAAGGAAATTCCAATCAGGGAACTCCAGGCCAAACTAATAATCTTACAGCACCAGAAAAGAAAAAAAAAAAAAAAAACAAAACATTGAACAATCAAGAAACAGTCCAGACAAGTTTCATTACTTATTACTTGGAGATTTGCAGGTTTGGAGATTAAAGTACTCTGCAATCAGACAAGACCTAACATCTGTTTTCACATAAAAATGAAAAAGTACCATGAGAATAAAAACAAGACTTATTTGAAGACTCACATTTTTTTCCTGTTCTCTACTCAGAAAAACAAGTCCTCTCCAAATGGTGAACGGTATATTCTTCCTTTTAAAGTGAGGTAGGTCGCCTCAGTTTCTCAGTGAACACAGCCACTTTGATGATCAGCATTTCATTAGCAGACTGTAGAGACTGATCACAAAACACACACCTGCAGTTCTCAAGGCACATGAATCAAAGGCTGTATGCTGCCTCTTATCTCCTCGTATTCAACAGACTAACAGATGAGACAAGAAGATGATTCACTGTCTCCAGACACCGTTAACTTTGCTGTGAGAAAACACTGAACCACTATATCCTTCTTAATTAAATAACTCTATTTAAAAAAACAAAAAAAGGCTCTTTCTCTGCCCAAACTTTCTCTCCCTCTGTTCTTGCTCCATATAGAATCCATCTGTAATGTAAACATATCAACCACGAGATGAGTGTCCTGTAAACGCTCCTCTGTTACACTTGGCATAAACACTGATATTACAAAAGGGTCCGATTTTTGCTACACTCCAAAGCTGACTCCCTCTTGGCTCAACTATCGCTGTAAAGTCATGTCCCTCCTTTCCCAGAAACACACTGCTGGAGAGGCACAATACCTCATCTTTGTTTTCTGACATGAAAAAAAAAATGCATCCTTAACTCTATGTATATCTCTCTTGTTTCTTTTTATCGTGTCTTCTACTAGCTCGATTTCCCGAGGAGTTCATGCATGACATTACGTTCTGAAAGCAATTTAAAAGTAATGTGAAGGGGACTTTGCCCTCAATATTTCTGTTTGTAAGTGTGCATAAGACATGTGACAAAGTTCAATGTTCACATGACAGCCTCCTAACAGCTCGCCATTATCAGCAGTCCACTGGCACAAACCCAAACGGGAAGGCAGTTTTTTGAGTGTAAACCAATCTGCTGTTCAAGTGACACCTCATGAAGCTTTAAGTGAGAATTTATAAATTCCTCTGCTCCTGAATCAATAAATAAATTTAAGAACAAAGTGACTTACAAAGCTGTGGAGAAGCAACTGCTCTGCACTCATTAAGGGCTATCTGGAAACACAGATACTATGACACCAGTTTGGGATTTTCTCTGGCAAGGACACAATGGTTTGCTTTCCCTTCTGAAGAGAGAAGGCAGAGCTATTATATCTAAAGAATAAATAAGTGTATCTCTTTTTCAAATGAGATTTTAGCCCAGGTATTTTGGGATCTAGTTGTTAGGTGAGAGGCTCAGCAGGTTACAGTCATAGCTGTGAGTTGTTTCACTTGGAATTTTAAATAATTACTGAGTAACAGCAGCTACTGAAATCTGCATGAGAAACCACTTAAGTCTTTACATCACCCTGATACAATTATGTGCTTCTTCAAATATGCATTCAAGTACTCATGCCTCACACTCAAATGCTACCTCATTTTATCTAAACCTTAAATTTCATGTACTAATGTTGCTTTCCCAGCCTTTTTTTAACCAGGCTATGTACGAAGGCAGTACAGAAACAGTCATTACTGAATTCCTACTGAAGAGAGCAATGAAAGACCCAGGGAAAATTTTCTACTTGCACATAAGAATTGGAATAAGACAATCATTTCCCTTTCCTTCATTAAAAAGAAAATCAGACTATTTATTTCATGTTAAAAGGAAGACAGAAGAATGTGACAGTCAGACACTCATTTCTTTAGCGTAGCTTTCTGATGCAGTTCACATCAAGTTCAGTGTACACACAGAAAAGGTAACAAAATCTGTCATTATGTAAAAATAATTAAGTAAGAAACCACATTTCAACAAGGAGATGAGCAGTGTATTCACCTTCAAAGATGATTACCAAAATTTAGTCAGATAGTGGATCTGAGGTACAAGTTAAGTAGCCTTATATATGATATTCAGAGAACTCATCACAAGAGTATCTTGTTCTGGAACAAGTTGGACTTGCAAAGTATGGGAACAAAGTATTTTAGTTCAGTTGTTAACTTCATGTTTTTAAAAGAAAAATTTTCAAATGCTAACATTAAGTTTGTGACAGGGTCCATGGCTTTCAATCAAGCAGGAGGTCTTAATCCAAACAGTATGTAAAGACAGAGATGTTCTTTTCCTAAAGGTCTTGCAAGATACGTATATAAAACACAAAAGTGGGAGATACCCTTCTCTCATATCACAGGTACAGATCCAAGGTGGAGAGAATTTAAGGGCAACACATAAAGGATTACTTACAGCCCACCTGAGAAGCTTGGGCAGACATTAGGAACTTCAGTGTGGAGCTGCACTTCTGAAAACTCATTCTCAGCTACGACAGCCATGCTGGGGTTTGTAATCACAACAGATGCCTCCTTTCTTATTTTACAAGTGCTTCATGAACTTCAAATTTTGCCTTCAGTCACACAGCCAACACTCCAGCCATGATGACATGTCCAAGCAAATTCACATGATTTTCCACCAGAACCCCATCAATATACCAGGAGGTTATTTCTCTGCCATTCTAGGTCTCAATTCAGCAGACTTTCTCAGACACGGAAAATGCTAACCAAGAGACTCAGGCTTATCACAAGACAGAGTGCAAACCACTGCAATACCATCCCTCTGCCTTCCTTTAAATAGCTATAGGAGCAGTTCACCCATGCCATTAGGTAATACACTTGTGACCAGCATACTCACACAGGATGTGGGAAACCAGGGATCGTTTTAGAAGATACTGAGGAGAAAGATCAGTTTGACTTCATCACAGGACAACTATGAGTCACCATTGTGATCTGGCAGGGGAAAATTGAAAAGGACAGATGAACAGACCTATGCTGTTATCATAAGGGGATATTTCCAGTCAAGGCAGGGAAGAATTAACATCATCATAGAAGCCACCAGTACAGCCCCAGCTGAATATAAGGTAACAGTTCTGGTCAGCTGTATTTAACAACATGAATTTTTCACTAGAACAGATGCAAGGATGATGACAGCAATAGGAGTCTATTATACAGAGATAAGGCTAAAAGCTCATGACACATCAAGCCTAAGTAAAGCAAAGCCAAATGAGTGTTGGAAGAAAACACATGCTGCCCATGTACAAATCTAAGCTGAAAGTTAAGAGTGTTCCTATCAGAAGGGCACAGCTTTGGAAGAACCAGAAGGGAGTAGAAAAGCTAGCTACATGCAAGACAGAAAGCAGGAGTCTGACCACTGTTATGTCAGAGACTGCATGAGTGGCATGGCTCTTGCCATGGAAGACCAGCCCCCAAACTACACAGGCAACTCCTTTTGTCTGAGGATATTACAATCCACATTTGTAGGTGGTGTACTGGATCACTGCAGGGTAGGAAGGAGCAGAGAGGGGCTCTGTTCATATTCTGGTAATTTGACTTTAAAAAAAAAATTTAAAAAATCAAATAATCAAAACCCCAAACAAAACAGAATGACAAAATCAGCAATATCCTGGAAAGGGGGGGGAAAAAATGAAAGATGCTAGCTTTCAGGCAGGTAGGGTTCACTGCGGTGTTGGACTTTATTCCCCTCTCTGAGTTCATTGATTTAATTCTGTTCATCCATTTTATCCTGTAAGTGATGAAAACAACAACGTGCAGGAAAACTGCAACTCTCTTTGTACAACACATTACTGAAGAAAGAGACCATCACTCCTGCCCAAGAGTCTCTAACTTTGCAGTCTGCTCTGTGGAGTGGGAAATGTGGGTCTGAACCCTTTGTGGAAGGGGCAGAGCTGATCTCCATCCCAAACACAGCACAGTAGGGTGTGCTGGCAACTTGCTCTTCTGCATGTTCATGGGCATCTGCCCTCATGAAAGGGTTGAGACACACAAAAAGCCCACCTCTGCCCCCCACAGCTCTGGGAACAAGAACAGCAGTGTAACACACTTGGATGGATATTGGTTTTAAGCATCCTTCTGCTTAGCCTGTTTGCTGCATCAGATAACAAGGCAAGGCATCTAATTCTCAGAGCAAGACAGACTAGATTCTTTGTACAAGGCTCTTAAGTCACTTCAAACCATATTTCCCAAATCATTTACAAAACACTTCATCTTTTCCTACTAGGGAGGTGATTGGAGAGAGTCAGCATAGCTTCACTCCATCTGTTTCCTGCCTCCTGTAGAAAGCTCAGTAGCTTTCTACAATGGAGTGACTCCATCTGTGGACAAGGGAAGACCAATGGATGCCATTTATCTGGACTTCTGTCAAGCCTCTGACACAGTCCCCCAAAACGTTTTTCTCTTTAAACTGGAGAGATATGGATCATAGAATCATAGAATGGTTTGGACCAGAAGGGACCTCTAGAGATCATCTAATCTGGCCCCCTGCAGTCAGCAGGGACATCCCCACTAGACCAGGTCACCCAGGGGCCCTGGATTTGGTGGGTGGACTGTCCAGTGGATAAGGAATTGGTTGGCTGTCGCATCCAGAGGGTAGCAGTCAATGTCCAGATGTCAGGAGCATCCCTGCAGAAAAGGACTTGGAGGTGCTGCTGCACGTGAGCCAGCAATGTGCACTTGCATCCTAGAAGGTAAACTGTATTCTGGGCTGCAACAAAAGCAGTGTGGCTAGCAGGTTGAGAGAGGCAATTCTGCCACTCTGTTATGCTGAGGCTTCAGTTGGAGTACTGTGTCCAGCTCTGGAGTCCTCAAGACAGGAAAGACATGGCCCTGCTGGAGCAGGTACAGAGGGCTGTGAACACGACCAGAAGGCTAGAGCACCTCTCCACAGGCTGGGAGAGCAGGGGTCCTCCAGTCTGGAGAAGAGAAGGCTCCAGGGAGACCTTATGGCAACATCTGAATATTTGAAGGGGACCTACAAGAAAACTGGGCGGGGGGGGTCTGTTTACAAGGACATGCAGCAACAGGATAAGGGTCAATGGGTTTAGATTAGAGCAAGGTAGATTTAGGCTGAACATTAGGAGGAAGCTCTTTACAAACAGGATAGTGAAATACTGGAACAGGTTGCCCACAGAGGTGGTGGAAGCCCCATCCCTGGAGACATTCAAGGTCAAACTTGATGAGGCCCTGACCACCCTAACCATGACATCATGACCTCTGAGGGTCGCTTCCAGTCCAATGCATTCTATAACTCCATGATTCCTTCCTCTGAGACTATAGACCAAAACAGTCCTTATAATCCTCTCCCCTCCTCAAGCTCTCTCAAACTCCACCACAAACAATAATGAATAATATTTCTACAGTCTATGAGTGCAAATTTATACCATATGCACAAACTCTCCAGCAGCAGACTTTTCAAACTTGTGTCTCATTGATTCAACTGATAAAGGTGCCTCTCACTCCTTAATGGAAACTCCTTTGTTTCATGGAAATCCAGCTATTCTAAGTTAGAAGCTATGATTAGTTTGAGAGGTTGCACCTGAGACCTTTCCCTCTCAGATACATTGGTGATGATCCATGTCCAGCACCAGTCCCTTCTTCATGCTAACAGCTGTGGTCCCTAATGTTTAGTCTGTAGCATTTAAAAACCCTTACTGTAATTCTGAATGACTAAACTGGCACTTACTAAGCTAATGCTACAGTTTCAGTCTCTGTCTTGTTTTGATGCATCCAATTAGTATCTATTAGTAAATCTATTCCTGGTTTGGTATTTGAGCATCTGCCAGAATTAATGCCAGTGTCCAAAACAAAAATCTAGCAATGCTAGAGGAAAAAAAGAACTATTTTTTTTCCCCATTTGTTATCCTGAAGCACACAAGAGTCAGGAAAAAAAACACCCTGATCAAAAGCACAGCTCCACCCCCACACCACAGGTTTCACTGTATCTGGCAAGGACATTTTAAAATGTAAGCTAAAAGCACTGCAGACTTTGTATATTTAAAGTCAAGCAAAGTGGAAAGCAATTGCCATCATAGCTTCTAGGGTTTTTTAACATAGCTGCATGTAAACATTTCATCAGTCCAGATACGTCAGAGTTCACTTCCACTCACTCTTAAATTCAATTAGTAACACATACACATTTCCCTTATCTTGCCAACCATATCACATGAACAGCCAGTTCTAGAGCACTTAAAGTTACACTATGCATGATGGACCAGGAGTGGCTCAAGAATTGGTTGTCTGCTAGAATGGAGAAGCTTTGCAGATCATACCACAAATGCTCTCTTAAGTGACACATGGGCAAAAGGTCTAAGTAGATAATAGTGGAATCAGGCACACAGATGCCCAGGCCCAGTGGGACTGGGACACACAGAAGCTAGTAAAAGAATGGTATCACAACATAGCAGCAACAAGGGTACCTAATACTTTTGGTAGTAATTTTTTGCTCACTTCAAGTCCTAACACTCCTGCAACAGCAGTATCTTGCTCAATACTTGCTTACCAATTGCACACTGAAGCCTGCCTGTACCCAAACACAATCCAGAATATATCATTTTAAACAAAGGGGATATTTCACTCATCTCCCCTCACCAAACCTGCCTAACATATTATGAAGATGTTATTGCAAGCAGCAGGAAAGCTCTGTTGGCCAGAAGCATGCTGTGTTATGTCCCATAGCACCATTATGTTCAGTCCAAACTCTTAAGTTCTTGCCTCAGTTTCCCCTAAACATGATTTTTATTTACAGCTTCATGTGAGCTGGTACTGCCTTTGTGACTTGCTTACTTTAGGCTGTTCTGAATTTGTTAGGCAGCAATCACAAGAATATCTCTAACAAGGAGCTAGTCTTGTTCTTCACTTCAATCCTTATCATAATTCAAGTGTATCTCTTGGTTTCAGCTAATGATAGATTAATTTTCATGAACTTTACTCATACCAGACCCCATTACAAAAACTTCTGTGCAAAGTCAGGCCATGAGATCAGAAACCATTATTACAAAAATACGGTCTCTTAAGAAATTTTAGCTACCATAAAGATTAAAAACTGCTCAATACCTTCAAAGCACAAGGCTCCCAACCAAATACAAAGAATTTCAAACATTATTTAAAGATTGATGAAATTCAGAAGAGAATACTTAAAGTAGCAAATGACAGGCAACTTCTTCAACTGACTCTACAAGAGGAGTTTTTATACGGAGTGTAAGCTGGAACTGAATCAACATCTTAATAAAAACCCAAATCAATATGATAAAAAGACATATGCAGACTAATATTTTCATATATTTATCACCTATTTAAAGTTGGTGTGACAACAATAACATCTTTAAATCCTCTTCTGTTCATTCCATCTTACTTATTAGGGTGGTCTTCTTATAGAAGCAAGCCCACCAAGAGCAGCCTTTTGCTTCAGGTAGACACTGCAATACCAGCATTCATGTTGGTGTGTGCCAGTATTACTGCTGCAATGTATGAGTGATGATGAAATCATTTAATTGCTCTCTGTCCAAAGCCCTGATTACTTCTCACAGGCTAATGTACAAAGCTGGCAGATTGTGACATGCCTTTTATCATTTGGCCACCTTCAAATGCAATATTCTACCAATGTCACAGCTGCATGTTAATATCTCAATTGTGGTGATTAATTTACTAAACCAGCATCTGATATATTCCCTTACATGTATTTTTTCAGCTTCACTTTAGAAATCAGCACTGTGATTTTGGAGTACATGTAAGATTGAGTTAAAATGCCAACAGGGATTCACAATCTATTCACATTTTTTTTCCTAAGGTATTGAAGTCTTACTGCAACTAATTTGGAGCAATTCCCAGCACAAATACAGGCTGGACCAGGAGTGGCTCAAGAGCACTCTCAAGGAGAAGGATTTGGGGGTGTCAGCTGGCCAAAAACTCAATGGGAGCCAGCAGTGTGCACCTGAAGCCCAGAAGACAACCATGTCCTGGGATGCATCAAAAGAAGTGTGACCAGCTGAGAAGCTTTAAATCATAGAATCATAGAATGGTAAAGTTGGAAGGGACCTCAAGGATCATCTAGTTCCAACCCCCTGCCATAGGCAGGGACACCTCCCACTAGNTAGCAACAATAACAACCACAAAAAACACCCCACAAACAACCACCCAAAAAAAGAGAAGTTTTAAATGTGTATTAGAAGGCAAATAAAGATTTCAACATGCCCTCTTCACCGACACCTGCACATGTGTTTCTTATTATTACCAAGGTAATGACAAGATTATGACTCTAGAGGAATACAAAAGAGAATCTAAGACAAAGCCCACTGGCTATAAGCAGATCACCAATGCAATGATCAAACCAGCATAATTATGAGACTTACTGTCACTTTTGAGGCCACCTTCCTTGCTCACAAATTCTTCACACAAGGGAAGAAAGAATCACTCTAGCAGTAACATCCTGCTCCTAACAAGTTTATTCCCCCAGGTCACATGAATTCCCAACTCATTCACCACCACATTCCTGAGATGCAGGTACTCCATCTTGTGACCAGCATGCACATGATCACCTGCAAACAGACAGCAACTGGGCATCCAGAAAAGGAGAGCAGGAAAGGAATTATGCATGGGTTACCAGGTCTGAAGATCACTGGGAAAGCAAGCAAGCATCGCAGTGTATCTTATTTTCACTGCTTGATAATTTACTCCCACAGTATGTGCAGACATACACCCACATGGATGTCATTTCTGGGCACATGGTGGTGGTGACTGGGAGCCAGCAGCATGGATCTACCAAGGTTAAACCCATGACACCTGACCAGTTTGATGGCCCTCTAGCATAAAATGATGGGATTTGTGAATGAAAGGATCTCAGTGGTATCATCCAACTTGATTTTAGCAAGACTCAACAATGTCTCCTCATGCACCTAAGTTACACCCTAGATAGGCAGAGTACTGGATGATAAAAGCCTTTATAACATTTGGCTCAAACAGCAGCTACTAATGGGTCACAATCTGCCCATAACTGGTTATAAGTGGGTAGGTTAGGGGCCCTGTCTGGTTTCATATGTTTAGCAGTTACTTGACAGACTGTACAGGACATTCAGACTGCAAACAAAACCAGACTTAAGGGTGCAGCTGATATACTGGAGGGTAGGGTTGCCATTCAGAATGACTTAGGGCTGACAGAAACATCATGAGAGCACAGCTTGAAGACTACTTACTGATGAGCAACTCTGCTGAAAATGACCTGGGGGTGCTAGACAACCAAAGGCAAGAGATGAATCAGCAGCCCATCTGGCAGCAGTGAGCACTAACAGCATCCTAGGCTTTGGTACTGAACAGTGGGAAGCAATTGTTCTGCATGATCCAGTACTCAGGTATCTATTGGGTCTACCTTTGGATCCCCAGTATGATGCATTAGTCAACTGGAACAAGTTCAGTGAATAGCCACAAAGGCATGTGGCATAGGGGGCACGTGCCCCGTGATAAGAGGCTGAAGACATTGGGATTGTTCAGCCTGGAGAAAGCTCTGGACCACCTAATGGGAAACTTCCACTATCTAAAGGTAAATTACTAAAATGGTGAAGGTAGGCTTTTCATCAAGGTGCATGGGGAGAAAACAAAGTCAAATGAAACCACGGAGGATATAAATATTTATTAGATAAGGAATTAAAAACACACTATGAGAATAATCAAGCATTGGAACAAGTGCCCTGAAACACAGTGAAATCTCTGTCCTTGGAGCTTTTCAAGACACAACTAAACAAAACCTGACATTGCTTGATCTGACCAAGCTGGGGTTGTTTAACCTGGAGGAGAGAAGGCTCAGGGGGGACCATGTTGCTGGGTTGGTCTCTTCTCCCAGGCAACCTGTGACAGAACAAGGGGACACAGCCTCAAGCTGCACCAGGACTGGATGTTAGGAAGAAGTTCTTCACAGCAGGACTGATTGGCATTGGAATGGGCTGCCTGGGGAGGTGGAGGAGTCACCATCCCTGGAGGTGTTTATAAGGAGGCTGGATGAGGCACTTAGTGCCATAGTTTAGTTAATTAGAAGGTGTTAGGTGATAGGTTGGACTCGATGACCTCGAAGGTCTTTTTCCAACCTGGATAATTTTGTGCCCTTATGAGTGACACTTCTTCAGGCAGAAGAATGGACTGGAAACCTCTCAAAGACTCTTCTAACCAGAATGAGTCTATGAATCTGTGTTGGAATTGTGTGCAAGTGTTATGCACAGCATGCATGTTTAGGCATAATGCAACCAGGGAGAGAAATTCTGGGTATGCTCAAAACATGTACAAATGACTTATGTTAAGTGCAGTAAATGGAATGCCTTCACTGTTCTCTGAATTGTATGGACTTAGATCAAAGGAACTGTGCAGACACATTTATTTAGCCACATAATTCACAAGGGCCCCAAAGGACACATCCTTCAAAAGACTTACCAAGGCCTAATAGTTGGACAAAGTATTACTAACAGAGATGAAACATACAAAACTATTTACAATAAAAGGCCAATTAGAATTAATGAGAACTATTCTGCAACTTTTCTCATGCCTCCCAGAGGTACAAAGAATTATTTCTTGTGGCTACGATTCCTGCCTTCAGCTGCAACCAAATTTCTTCCTATGCACTTTCAGAGCATTTTGCAACCCATTCAGCCAAAACTCGCAACCCAGTCAATCAAAATGAACTTTTCAATAGCAACAGTCCTGCATTCTGCTGAAAAACACCTACTAAAACTCCCATTACAACAATAACAACTTTTCACTGAGAGCCCATACGGGTTCTTTATCATTTGACAAGAGCATCTGTCTGTAAAACAAGAACAAAGCCAAATTATCGCCTCCCCTCCAGGTGAACGGTGCTGAGTCAGACTGTGCAGATGAAAGCTGTGCAGAAACTTGCCTCTTTTCCACAAACAAGTCAGGGCAAAGTAATAATATAGATAAAAGATTATGAAAAACCAGGGCAGGGAGTTTCTATTTGTAGAAGCTATGCTTCCACACTTTGGTAAGAAGTCCCTCAACACAGTGACTTCCACCATTTGAGGAAAGAATCTAAAGGGCCCAACAGGAGCTGAAATAAAAGATAATTGCAACTATTTTCTTTTAAGTCAGTTTCAACCACTTGAACACATTTATTAAGCTGAAAGACAACTATGAATAAAGCATCACTATTCTGTTCTTTTTCTACTGTGACAAAAATGAAAGGAGACTTAACACCAAGCCTGACTTAAGAAATGTGAAAATGTTCTTCTGGTGTTTGTATCACTGATTGTGCTAACATATGAAGCACACTCATGAAGCAACCATCTCCACCAGAGTTCATCACTGCCTTTTGGTCCTCCTTTCAGGCATGGTGATATTTTCCTTTGAAATAAGCAATGTAGAGATGAAAATACCTGGACTCAAATTGCTGGCTATTTTTCA
Organism: Ramphastos sulfuratus; assembly: GCA_013399055.1. Taxonomy (NCBI): domain Eukaryota; kingdom Metazoa; phylum Chordata; class Aves; order Piciformes; family Ramphastidae; genus Ramphastos; species Ramphastos sulfuratus. Next base: position 77,140 of record WBNM01014468.1, read on the forward strand.
ATGACCATTTCATTAAAACACCAAACTTATATTGTGTAACTTGACAGTGGATTTTATTATTTTAGGGTTTTGCCCCTATTTTACCTCTCTAGAATGGTGTGAGGTGCCAAAACACTTCAGATGCAACACAAGAGTCAGAAAGTTTCCTGTTATAATGATTTTATCATTCTTAATGATAAAGCTTCGAGGGACACATCAATCTCCACCTACTGCTTGTATGGTTTCATCAGTATTTCATCTCATACCACAGATCTACTGAAAATAGCAACCAGTTATTTTCCTGATTTTTCCTTCAGCCTCTCCTGTCATATTTTTCACTATAAAGGGTCTTTTCTGGACACAAAGTTGTACAGCTGTGCTTCACACAAAAAAACAGTGGATGCACAAACCCATCATCATTACTCCTGCACCTTCTTAACACTCAAAGGGACAAGTACATGGTATTATTTTCATCAATGCAAGCTCTGCCTGTGTTAGCTTTTCAGAAGATATTTCAGCTCTGTTTTTCATCCAGAGAATTAACAAGGTTTGACAAGAGAGTTTAACTAAGGACTGATTTTTTTTTTTTCCCAGAATCACAAGACAAGAGGGATGCTGAATTCTGGGAAATAGCAATGACAGAGAAAGAAAGTGAAAAGTATTACAATACATTACACAACACCATAAAGCAATGTTTTGCTACTAACCATGAGATGTTGTAGACTTAACTGCACTCCCAGAAGCTGACAAGTATCTTCTGAGAAGAGCTGAGAGTCTAAGCTACTCAAGGAATTTGTCACAAACTCCAGAAACATTTCCTGGGAGGGGGTACTATGGGAAGCCAAAAGAAGTTCTCTCTCTATATATATATATTAAGCATATTCTTCAGAAGAAAATGGCTGTGAGCTGGGAGTGTTGATGACACTCAGGTTTACACACAGAATTGAAGGCCAGGGGACACTAAAAGCTGTCACTGGGATCTGCAGAAATTCTTCATTTAAACCCCAAAAATCTAGACTGTATCTTCATCAAGCCACTAAACTAGCCTGGCCAAAGCCTCAGGAATGAGCGAGATTTTGTCAGCTGTAGTGGACAAAGGGAAAGTGATACTGTTGGGTAGGTAAGGAAGATTTCAGGAGACACCAAAGGCCATCTCTTCCACTTGATGCACCCAACTAGTTTTAACAACCTGAAGCCACTCTTCAGCTTGTCTATCTGAATTCTATTAAGGAAAACTAGGAATATGAATACTAATTAGAGGATAGGGGACAACTGTCCTTAGGGCTCTGAGGCTATTGTTACATTGAGAATAATTATTCTGCTGTGACATTGTGCTTCCAAATATTCCAAATAATTGGAATATTTTAATAGAGNCCTGTGAAGCACCTTCTGACCAAAGACAAATCAGCTTTATGATTGACTTCTTAGCACTATACCACACTTTGGCAACACCATGCCCAAAACTGGCTGGCAGTAGTTCCCAAGACACAACAAGAGCAGCAACTATACCCAATCCTCTGAAAGCCTTTTGGACACCCAGAATACACAATTGCCTTCTAATCTGGAAGTTCTAAGCAAACCTAATTCACTGCATGTAAGCATTCTTTTTCATGGTCTTGCATGTATTCACAAGACCTCAGTCAAAAGAACTGACTTTAAAATGCAGCCAGGTCTGATAACGTATCAGTATCTTCGATAGCAATGTTATGTCTCCTGAATTCTTGAAAAATCTCTGTCAGAAAGTCAAGGATCAGAAGCAAACATGAACACCAGGTACACAATACAATATGTAAACAACACATAAACTTTCTCCAAAACAGCTTTATGTGTGTCTCTTGGTACTGATCCCTGATGGTGCCAAGTTGCTTTTTTTCCAAGTGCCTGAATTCCACAGGTATTTATAGTGCCTGAATTCCACAGGTATCTATAACTTGTCTTAACTCTGTTGTTTTCCCTGAATTCCCTGCTCCAGAGGGCTGCAGCAGCTCTCCTATGAGGACAGGCTGAGAGAGTTGGGGCTCTGCAGTCTGGAGAAGAGAAGGCTTCCAGGAGACCTTAGAGTAGCCTTCCAGGATCTGAAGGGGGCTACAGGAAGGCTGGGGAGGGATTATTGACAAGGGGCAATGGGTTTGAACTGGCAGAGGGGAGATTGAAACTGGACGTTAGGAGGAAGTTGTTTGCAGTGAGGGTGGTGAGACACTGGCACAGGTTGCCCAGGGAGGTTGTGGCTGCTCCCTCCCTGGAGGGGTTCAAGGCCAGGTTGGATGAGGCCTTGAGTGACCTGTGCTAGTGGGAGGTGTCCCTGCCTATGGCAGGGGGTTGGAACTAGATGATCCTTGAGGTCCCTTCCAACCTTACCATTCTATGATTTAATTTTGTGGCTTATAAAGAAGAAGCAGATTAAGAACAAACATGACTCAGAGATTTCAATTCTTTAGCAGAGCCAAAGATAATGTACCAGCTAACATATAAAAATGCACTACATGCCTGAATTAATTTTTAGGAATGTATGTTGGTGTGTATTTGCTTTGATTTTCCTTTCCCCTTTCAAACTGTAATAGTTACAGTTCTTATTTTCATCAGTCTGGAAAGGCTTGAATTAAAACATTCTCAAATGTTTCCACTTTCCTCAAAGTATAAAAAACTAAATATCAACAACTGAAATTGTACACTAAGAAATTTTGTATGTATTGGAGCAAAATATAAAGAAGTAAGATTTTAAAACCACCTTTCCTTCCAATGTGTAAAAATAAACCTAGTCCTTTGCTCGTTTCTCCCCTTATGGAAGTTTTTTTTGGGTCTTTTGAGTTTTGTGGGTTTGGGGTTTTTTTGTTGTTGTTGTTGGTTTTTTTGTTTGGGTTTTTATTTTTTTTTCTGATAAAGAGCAATAGGGAAGTAAAGGTTTAGAAAAGTAACTTCCCTACTGAATTATTTCAAAATCACTTCAGGACAGAAGGGGGAAAAAAAAAAAAAAGCTGGCTGGAAATTTCCATGTTATTTCTTGTTTTTCTCACACTTGCCCTTTGCGTGGGCTTTCCTGGGATATATCCAAGATTTGCAGCTATTCCAAGCAACAGAGCTGGAATTTCACAGTTACTGCAACTGATGCAAGAAGCCTCGTAGGAATGATCTCACTTTATATTAATTAAAGAGTTCTCCAGTTATTTTTAACTGAGCATTTTAAGATGTAAAAAGATTTTTTTTTCTTCCCTGAATATGAGAAACTCAGATTGAATATTGGTGTCAGGAACTGTTTAAGTATCTGCTATTTAGAACTTCCTTACCCACAAAAAATTCTTCATAGAATCATAGAATGGTAAGGTTGGAAGGGACCTCAAGGATCATCCAGTTCCAACCCCCTGCCATAGGCAGGGACACCTCCCACTAGCACAGGTCACTCAAGGCCTCCTCCAACCTGGCCTTGAACCCCTCCAGGGAGAGAGCAGCCACAACCTCCCTGGGCAACCTGTGCCAGTGCCTCACCACCCTGACTGTAAAGAACTTCCTCCTAACATCCAGTTTCAATCTTCCCTCTCCCAATTTAAACCCATGATTCATAATAGATTGTGAATCCTTCAAAGAAAGTAGTAGGAAGTTGTGTGCCAATCTCTACAGAAAAGTTAAACCCAGGATGGTCAAACTTACAGAAGGGTCAGTCTCTTCAAATCTCTTAACTAAGATAACGAGGCATAAAGAATTGAGATGAGAGTGGCTGCTATCTCCTGGACATCACAAAAACATTAAACAACAACAACAAAGCCAATCAACAAACAACAAAAGCCCAAACCCAAACAATCAGAAGCCAAACTCTGAAAATGGCTGGCACAGCAAGAAAACATGAGCACAATTTACTCTTCAGAAAAGTTAATGAAATTCCTTATCATCTACATAACAGCAAAATTGTTTACTTCTACACCCAAAAGCCCACATGACATAAAGATTCATTCAACCAGGATTACATCTGATATTTATATGGCAATCAGAAGGCAGGAGAGACAAATTTCTTCATGTGCTATTAATACACAAATATAACCACATTCAGAATTTTTGTTCAGAAACAAATTCACAAATTTCACAATTATTCAAATGAGATTATTAAGTTAAAACAAAATAAAAAATCTAAAAAATCTAAAGGTGAGTGTGACACAGCCTTTATTTACCATCAGTGAATATTTAGTAAGATTAGACATTACCATGGTCTCGCTGCGGGAGATACAATCATAGAATGGTAAGGCTGGAAGGGACCTCAAAGCTCATCCAGTTCCAACCCCCTGCCATAGGCAGGGACACCTCCCACTAGTACAGGTCACTCAAGGCTTCATCCAACCTGGCCTTGAACACCTCCAGGAGGGATCATGCCAATGAACTTTCATGCAACTCTCTCCAACCACAGCTGATTCCACAGCGCATAACTAAGAATTCTAAATTCTCAGGTGGGCAAACCCTTAGAGAATTGGATTCCGGTGGTGCCATTTTAATTTATGGCCTAGTCAGCATCACCCATTGTGCTCCTTCAGCTTGAACACAGCATCCACATGTGGTCTCACTGGGGCCAGAACAATCTGCCTGCAGAATGATTAGTACAGCAAGAATCAGAACGATGACTGAAGGCTACAGTAATATAGCTCTAATGTAATCTCTACTGAAGTCAGCCACTGCCTTTGGCAACTGGATCAGTCTCTCAGAAACCAACTTGTTCATTTTATACTGATTATCTAATTAGGTCCAAATTAAGCAGTTTGAGCAGAAAGCCGAGTGCCCCAGAAAACAGATATTAACTCAAGTAATATGCAAATAAAGTACTACAGTCTGGTGTCATTTGCTTGAAACTCTAGTTGTACCAGTTACTTGAGTGGCTGAGCTCTAAAGCACTCCCTTGGTTTTGCTGGGATAGAATCATAGAAACACAGAATGTTAGAGACCTTCAAAGATCATCGAGTCCAGTCCCCCTGCCAAAGCAGGATCACCTAGGGCAGGAACACATCATGGGGAGAGGTCTGAAAGTCTCCAGAGGAGACTCCACAACCTCTCTGGGCAGCCTGTTCTAGTGCTCCATCATCCTCACAGTAAAGAAGTTTCTCCTCATGCTGAGGTGGAACCTCCTGTGTTCCAGCTTATGCCCACTGTTCCTTGTACTACTGCTAAGCACCACCAAAAAGAGACTGTCACTTTCACCCTGACATCTACTCCTCAGATATTTATAGACATCAATAATAAGATCTCCTCTCAGTCTTCTCTTCTCCAGAATAAACAGCTCCAGTTCTGTCAGTCTTTCTTCACAGGAGAGATGTTCCAGTTCCTTAATCATCCTTGTAGCTCTCGGTTGGACTCTCTCCAGTAGATCCCTGTCTGTCTTGGAGAGCCAAAAACTTGATATAGTATTCCAGGTGTGGCCTCACCAGGGCAGAATAGAGGGGCAGAACCTCCCTAGAGCTGCTGGACACACTTTTCTTGATGCAGCCCAGGATACTTTCAGCCCTCTTGGCCACAAAGGCCCACTGCTGTCCCATGGATAACTTACTGTCCACTAAGACTCCAAGGTCTTTCTCCACAGAGCTGCTTTTCAGCGGGATGACTCTTAGTCGGTGTTACTGCTCCCCAGATGCAGGACTCCACCCTTGAATCATAGAATCAATTTTCTATTGATTCTATGGGGAAGCTGCATTTTTTTAGAAGACTGCAGCACCCAATTCAGTAAGAATAAAATCACTAAGATGCTCTGTTTTTGCTTGTGGCCAGCCATGATATGTGGGTCTCCAGAGTGACCAAGGTTTTCAGCAGTTTTGAGTTAGCCACGTGCTAAAGCTGGGAGTGAAAGTCAGAGCAGCTGACTGAAACTGGCCAAGACAAGTGTTCCATATCACATTCACTGTAAGCTGGAAAGCTTGCTCTATTCTCTTGATGGTCACCATCCCTCAAGGGTCTCACCCTTCACTCTCAAGGCTTGCTCTCCCTTTTGTTGTGGCAGTCACACTTTCTCTGGAGCTGTAGTGCTCACAGCGCCAGACATCCAGCATTCGCCGCTGGGAGTGGCCAGCTCACAACCACTATATCAATCATATAGAATGCTTTGGGTTGGAAGTGACCTCCAAAGATCATCTAGTCCAACCCCCATGCAGTAAGCAGGGGCATCTTCCATTCGATCAGGCAGCCCAGAGCCATGCCAAGCCTGATCTTGAATATCTCCGAGGATGGTGCCAACTATAACTTGGTGTACTTTATATTAGTAATAATACTAGGGCTTAAAATTATTAATTTATTACACCTGTTTCCATTTCAACTCCTTTCCTTTTCCTGATTCTCCTTCCCAGGGTGTGGTGATAGAACAACTGGTTAAATGAAGACAGGTATATACCCTTTTTCTGATTTATCTTTCACTAGCTGCTAACTTTTTTTTTTTTTTAAACACACATACATTCAGGTTTCTTCAGAAATCATAGTATCCTGCTGCTTTTTTTTTCATGGCTTTTTACCTTTCCAGTTTCAACAGAGCATTTTAAAGAAACCAAAGACTTGCTTTATAAAAGACTATCAAAAGACAAAAAGGCATCTCAAATTGCCTTACCTACCACTGTTTACTGGTGTCCTTTATTTAAGGAAGAGACTCACTACAGAAAGCAGTTTCAAAATGGCATCTTGCCCGAGAGAAAAATTATTCAGGTAATTAAACATCACAGGACTGGGCACCTCACCAATGATCCAGAAAACTGTGCTATCCTTTAATCCATGACAGTTTACACTTTTAACCTGTAAGCAAGGCCAGAGTATTAAAATGCAAACTTTCCATTCTTCTGAGTGGAAAACTTTTCCACCCTTCCACCACCAACACTGCTTATGCTTTCAGTGCTTTAGCCAAAGAATATTAGATTTCATCCACATTAGTCCATACACTATGTTGACTATCAAAAACTGTTATGTTCTCAAGTAAAGTAAATCAATTTAGTTCTGGTAAGTAAAACTTTGCACCAGACTGCCCAGGTGCTAATACATGTGCACTCAGCTTATCTTCAGAGCACTTCCTTTTGGCAGGCAAGAATTTAACAAAAAATGAGTACTGTGTCACTTTACACTTAACAATTTTTGCTACCTATGCTACAAGTAGGAGATGTGAATTTCAGTTTAACCTGCTTTCTCTCGACAGCTTATAATGAAAGTGTTTCTTTAGTCATAACAATCATGTCGCAGAGTAATTAGAGCCTAAAGTATAATGATACATTCTATTTGACGGAATAAATAACTGAAGTGGTTATTTCAACTATATGGGTAATTCACATCAAGTATTGAATAAAAACATCACAAAAAGAATAAACAGGAAAATTGTACATACACAGCCATACTGAGGCTCAAATTTCATGTTTCTCCAGGCAACACTGAAAGAGAACAGGATGGGTTGCTCTCTTGCCTCAATGCTATCATTACCGTTCCATGAACCTTCATTTGTAATCCATCACACTGCTAACACTCATCTTCCCAAACTCTCACCACTAGAACAAACTGAAAGTGTGTCGTAATTACAGCCACAAAAAATGATCAACAGGCTAGAGCAGAAAGGCTGTGAGAATTGGGGTTGTTCAACCTAGAAAAGAGAAGGCTTCAGGGAGACATTGCGGCAGCCTGACAATACTTTAAGGGAGCCTATGTGAAAGATGGGGACAGTCTTTTTTGCAGGGCCTGTTGCAACAGGACAAGGTTTGAAACTAAAAGAGGGTAGATTCAGACTAGTGAGGGTGGTAAAATACTGGCACGGATTGCCCAATACCTGGAAACATTCAAGGTCAGTTTGAATGAGGCTCTGAGCAACCTGAACTAGTTGAAGATCTCCCTGTTCACTGGAGATGGGTTGGGCTACAGGACACTTAAAGGCCCTTGCCAACCCAAACTGTTCTATGATTATGCTGCCAATTCACAGGGTGAACAATGTCAAATCTTGGTTGTTGCAATGTTCTGAAAACAGATACAATCTTTCCCTCCATGTGCAAGGTATTTTGAGTCCACGATTTTTATAATTTCAACAAGCTTGTCTTTAAAAGGATGTAAGGCCTTAGCTGACTACAAATCTAAGTATCATACAGGAGCTGACTTTATGAGAATTTAAGCGTAATGCAAGAACAATTTTGCCATGAAAACTTGCATGAATACACACAAAAATAAGCAACTAAAAATATAAAACTATTTTTAAGTTAACATGCTGCAATTTCTATCATCAAGTAAAGGATCTGTGATGGCCCAAAATTTATTACTACAGTAATGACTGTAACATTCACTACCTTGTTTATAATAATTACCATTATAGAACAGAGGCTTTGGAAGTTGGTGTACCTTCCTTAATTGTAGAGCATGGCATAAACTCTCAATTTCTATTCTTAATTTTCTACTTATTATAAATCCAGTGAAGCTGACAAAACATTACATTTTATTTGTGGCTTTCTCCTAACTCGAGGAAAATTAATTTGGATCCACTTCATTAGGATACATAGGAAGAGCATAACACACTCTGCTTTTTTTCTTGGGTTTTGTTGTCGTTGTTGGGGGTTTTTTGTTTTGTTTGTATTGGTTTGTTTGAGTTTTTGTTTTGTTGGTTTTGTTTTGTTTATAAATATGGAGCTTTATTTTAGATAGATTATCTCGGAGCCTAATGCATGAACACTGCTTGGAAAATTAATACCCATTAATGCAATTTTTATGCATGGGCCTTTGCAAATTGCTCTCTGATAACCTGATGACTAGCTAAGTAATGCTTGTAAAATGTTCCATCTGATTACCTATTTCCTCAGATACTTGTCCATTATCTTACTAAAATCTATATGGCTTCAAGAGCTACTGTGTAAGATCAAAGGAAGCAAAAAAAACCCAAAACAAACTTTGTGTCTGTCAAGTACAAAGGCAACACTTCTACTCAAGGCAATGAATCACTGAGACACAGCTGCTTGGATAGAGTATTCTGGGTAAGCATCACTGCAAGCTTTCCCTGTCATGGTCCTCTTCAGGCAACTACTCTTGACAGCTGCCAACAGAAACTTGAGTATATCCTGGGGTGGCATTTCTAATGTTCTCATAGGTACTCTTTAGAGTAATTAAGGATCATCGAATGCTTTGGGTTCAAAAGCACCTTAAAGATCATCTAGCTTTAACCCCTCTGGCATGGGCAGGGTCACCTCCTCCTAGGCCAGGTTGCTCAAGGTCACATCCAAGCTGGCTTTGAACAGTTCCAGGATTGAAGCCTCGACAACTTCTCTGGGTAACTTCCTCCAGTGTCTCACCATCGTCATGATGAAGAATTTCTTCCTAATGTCTAATCTAAAAGTGTCTTCTTGCAGTTTGAAGCCATTATGCCTCATTCTATCACTACATGACTTTGTCAAGAGCCTCTCTCCAGCTATTCTGTTGGCCCCCTTCAAATACTTCAGAATGCATACAGGAAGAGCTGATGTAAAACATGAAACGTATAGAAATGCAAAGATGCTTGAGAGCTTTGACCAACTCATACAAGTTATCACCAGCAGTTGCTCTAAGACCATTTAAAGACTTTAGAGAACTGTTTCTTACTCGTCTGCCAACTGTAATCAAATCATTAACCAAAGACAAGACTGTTCTCTTAGTCTGTTATTATCTACTTGACTGACAGTGAACACTTCATCCTTCCAGACAGGTATTTCAAGCCTTTATACAAACAACCTGTAGATTTTGGGGCCATGGTGTATCTGTGAACTAGCAGTACTCCACAGCCACAAAATTATACTTATCAGCCTCAGCTTTATAAAAATAATTAGTGGACATAACAGAAATAAAACTGCATGGTATAGATGCTGTCACTCCTCATTACCCAGGACTCCATTCTGCTCCCACTGAAAACAGGGAAATCTTCGGTTTCTCCACAAGAAAGCCTTTATTTTCACAGTTTCAACTTAAAAAATAAAATAAAATAAAATAAAATAAAATAAAATAAATAATATAATATAAAATAATAAAATTAAATAAAATACCATTACCCCAAATGTAGAAGCTGATGAATTGGAGGCCAAACGTGATGTCTACAAGAAATACTATCACGACTGACCTACTTGAAATTACAAAAACACACCTTTACACTGTTCCCAAGAGAAATCCTGCAGTGATTTTCAAAGAGCCGCCCCCAGGAGCACAGGACGGACCCAAAGCTGCAGCCTTCGCTACGGCCGCAGCCCACCACACGCACCCCGGCGTATTTCACACGCTGTCAAACCCTGCGCAGAGATGACATGCACCGAAAGTACGGCAGCTTCGAGCCAAGACGGCGAGGAAGCGGCGGCCAGCCGAGCCAGCGGGGGCGCGGGGGCTCCGACAGCAGCCGGGTCAAGAAGGGGGATCTCACAGTCGGAACCCAGGGGCCGGCCACAGCCCGGGCCCCGCCACAGGGAGCGTTTCATGCTTTTCCTCACCGAAACTTCTGAAAAATCCCCGACAAGAACTGGTGAGTGGCCATCGGGCTGGGGGGCAGCCTCGGCTTGACGGCAGGGGCAGTACCTGCCCCGCTCCTCAGCAATCCGTCTGAGCTGCTCTGCTCGGTGAGGTTTAAAAAAAAAAAAAAGAAGAAGAAGAAAGAAGAAAAAAAGAGAAGAAAAAAGCAAAAGGAGAAGTCTGCTGATTCCGTTCGAAACTACAGACACGGCCACGATGTGAAACCGGAAGCCCACGATACTGACTTCGGGCCTCCTGCTGCCGACCGGGGAGCGACAGCCGATGCCAGGCCCCCCCACCCCGCCCCCCGCCCGGTTATGTAACGCACCGGCACAGGCTTCGTCGCCTCTCCGCGCCCCGCCGCAGGGGGAGGCCAGCGGCTCTCAGGCGCCCGCGGCGGCGAGAAGGAGGCACCTCCGCGGGGTCGCGCCGGGCCGGGCAGGGCAGCTGGCCCCGCTGCCCCCAGCCGTCCTGTCGGTAGTGACGGGACGCCCCGAGCGCTGCTCACCCTGTCTGCAGGTCCCTATCCCGCAGGCGGAATCGCGGGGAGGAGGGAGCGCAGGGGTACCGACCGCTGCCTGTCTGTGCCGGCGCCACCTGCTCCAGGTGTCCCGCAGCGCCGCCCGCCCGCCGCCGAACCCCTGCTGCCGCCCCGCCGAGGAGGAGGGACGTGGGGCACACGCGGCGAAGAGGAAGAGAAGCAAGTCGAAACGCAACCCCCCTCCCGCCCCGGAGAACCGCTCGCTTCACCGCCTCCTATCCTGGAGCACAACAACAACAAACGGCGGAGCCCGGCATGCGGAGCGGGCACGGCACTGAAGCTGGCGGCGGCGGGGGACCCTGGCAGGCCCCTGCCCTGTCCCGGTCCCCTCCTCACAAGGCCCCCCTCCAAGAAGCCGCCCGGAGAGAAGCGCAAAAGCAACCCTCAAAATAATAAATAAAGGAGTAAATCACAACGCACCCGGCGTGTCCTCCTGGGCTACCGCGCTCCGGAGGCTGCATCCAGCGGGAGCAGCCAAAGTACGAGAGGGCAGCACACACACACCGCACCAACACCCACCGGGAGAGGCGGCGGCTTGGTGCGGGGAGAGGCAGGGATGGAGCCGCGGGCCGAGGGAGCGAAACCACCGCTCCGCATGCAGGAGCGCGGCTGGGTCCCTCTAGCCGCCGTACGACCGCGCTTCCCCCTCCCGCCGCCTAGTCGAGAGCTACCTCCGCTCAGTGCTGGCGCTTTGCGGTTTGTTCCCTTGCTCCTTCCTGCCCCGATCCTCCCCTTGGTAGCGCGGCGACGGCAGCGCTGCCCCCCGGTACCTGCGCGGGAGGTGCGCTCCGCCGGCTGCGACACCGCCTGGCAGCCGCTCCCTGCCGCCCGCCCCTCGGCAGCTGCCTGCAACCAGGAAGCAGCGGCGGGCGAAGTAGTCGCTGCGTCCCGCAACCGCTGCCCCGAAGGCAGGCGGGACACAAAGACCCCCGAAAGCGAAGGAGGGGTGGGGACCGCTCGGCTGCCAGGCGAGGTAGTCGGGTGGGCTTGGCACAGTGGGAGCTAGATTTGGCTACGGCTCCTGCGAGGCGAACGGTGGCAACCCGCCTGCCGTGCCCGCCTGGCTGCTCGCCTCCCTCTCGGGCCTGACAGGCCAATGATAACTCATGCCCGTAACTTGGCCAAGGAGAGGGTCAAGAAACCTGACACCTGGGGAAAAAAAAGGTACCTGCAAATTTAGACTCAAAGTCATGCGCCTCCAACAGATGCCTGGGTAACTCCGTGCTTTGCCCGCTCTGAACCTGAGTCCCAGGGCATCACAACTCACCGCTTCAATGGGGATTGCACACTGTCAGGTGAGGCTTGTGCCACCCCATGACCCGGTGTCACCTTAGCATGAGGCACAGACAAGCCACTTTCAGGGGAAGAAGTTTCACAGCATGATCCCTGAGAGCTGGACTGCTTGGGGTTTAGAGGGACAAGAAAATGCGTTTTGGATTTCATTGTACTTTGGCAGGGGGGACCCTGTTCACGTCTATGAATACTTTGGGGGAAATAGTATTTGTTTCCATCCTGTGTAAAAATGCAAAAGTAAATTTACTTTTTTAGTTTAGTTTCTTAAGAAATCACTTTATTTGGAAAGCTCACTGGTGATTGCTAGTATTGTCTGTTGCACCTGCCAAGTGCATCGCATTTAAACGTCAACAGATAGTTACCAAGTCAGCTAGCCACTAATTCCTCAATACTTTTGTAAATATTTGTAGGCTTGTTATTCCTCTTTGACAATAGAGGAGGTTTTAGAACAATATTTTGGGCCAGATTATAAACTGCATGTGCTTACAGATCAAGTTATTTGGATAAATAGGTCTATTGTATGTAAGGAATATTCTACCAATAATTCCTTACGGTGCAAAGTAAGACATTTGCAATGTTGGTCTTTACTAGAAGTATGAAGACTCCCATAAAGCATGCTAAAACTGAAGACAAAACACTGGAGTATAATTTTAAAATTATCTTAAAAGGGAAAAAAAGGATTACAGAGAAGAAGAATAGATGGAATATTGCCATTATGAGCAATTCACAGTCTGGGAATTCTCTATTAAGAATACAGAACTTAACTGATTTGATTAACTCTCCTCACACTCCTTCACTGGCAAAAAGATACCACTTTATCTTCCTGGAAATTCGAGGATCTTATTAAATGAGCTCGATATACTTTATGTATATTTTTACTTTTAAAAGGTAACCATTTAAAAAATGTGACAAATATAAACCATGTTCATCAACTTTAAAAAATGACACTCAATTTCACTTTTCAGGCGCTCACCTCTGCCTTTCTTTTGTGTGAAATCTCAGGGGAAAATCAGATCCAAAATGTCATCTGACTGCACTCTCAGAAAGGAGATGCATGGTAAAGAGGCTAGCACTCCAGTCTTGCATANAAAAAAAAAAAAAAAAAAAAAGAAGAAGAAGAAGAAAGAAGGAAAAAAGAGAAGAAAAAAGCAAAAGGAGAAGTCTGCTGATTCCGTTCGAAACTACAGGCACGGCCACGATGTGAAACCGGAAGCCCACGATACTGACTTCGGGCCTCCTGCTGCCGACCGGGGAGCGACAGCCGATGCCAGGCCCCCCCAACCCGCCCCCCGCCCGGTTATGTAACGCACCGGCACAGGCTTCG
>WBNM01014468.1:95447-115259 GCA_013399055.1 Ramphastos sulfuratus
AAATCTTGTCAGAACTCATTGTTTCTTACTACCCATGGGTATTAAGGCTATAATTCCATTGTAAATAAGCATTGGAAGGCAAATCTTTCTCCTGATAAATCATTATTCCTTCCTGACTGAAGACAGCAGTGGATGAGTGACAATGTAATAGACACTGACAGTTCTTGCAAATAATGTTATATCCTTGCCTGAATAAGAAAAAAAAACCAAAACCAAACCCAATAGTTTACAGAAATACTATCATTTAAAGATTCAAGAGATATTACATTTTAGAACAGAAATAACCTAACAATGATCAAAGAATTATTGTTCAGAGTCGTTTGCCTCAATTTTTTATCTTCAAATTCTATAGCATTTTCCATGAGGTTTCTATGGCATCATGAGTATCCTGTTTGCTGAAGCTCAGCAATGGGTGATGGTAAAGATGAACTCTAAAGGGGAGGGACTATTTATAAGATCTTGCAATGACAGGACAAGGGGCAATGGGTTTGAACTGGCAGAGGGAAGATTTAGACTGGATGTTAGGAGGAAGTTCTTTCCAGTGAGGGTGGTGAGACACTGGCACAGGTTGCCCAGGGAGGTTGTGGCTGCTCCCTCCCTGGAGGTGNAGTGCAATTATTAAGCACATTACCATGTTTCTGTTTTTCACTAGCACTTAATCAGTAGATAAAACATGCCTGATGTGTGCAGTTAATTAACAGATTAAGTCATGGAGAACAAACCTGTGTGTAAATGCCTTTTCACTTGCACAAATTAAAGTGTCCCTATTCTCACCAAGCTGTGAGACACACATATATGCCTACATGTGATATGTGCTTATCCCTTTCTTCTTAAGCCACAACGGTGTGTGGTAAAGCCTTCTGTGGGCAGGTGGAAATAAACTTGAAGAGGAGCAGAACTGGAACTTTTGTTTGGGATGAGCAGCACAACACTTCCTTTACCACAGTATAAATGTTTATGCAATAGCAGTCCTTGCTCTGCTCAGTGTCAGAGGAAGTTCTGCCTGTCTGTGTCTGTATTTGTGATATTTATTTTCTCAATCCAGCACCTTCAGTGTGTTGAAGTGCTGGTTTGTTTCTCATGAGAGTTTATAGGAGCCATTTGGAGAAATCAGCCTGATTCCATAGAATCATAGAATGGTTTAGGTTGGAAGGAACCTCAAAGATCATCTAGTTCCAGTCCCCTGCCATAGGCAAGGATACCTCCCACTAGTACAGGTCACTCAAGGCCTTGTCCAACCTTGTTGTCCCTGGGCAACCTGTGCCAGTGTCTCCCCACCCTCACTGTAAAGAACTGCCTCCTAACATCCAGTCTAAATCTCCCCTCTGCCAGTTCAAACTCATTGCCCCTTGTCCTCATCCTGTCATTACAAGCCCTTGTCAATAGCCCCTCCCCAGCCTTCCCGTAGGCCCCCTTCAGATACTGGAAGACTACTATGAGGTCTCCTGGAAGCCTTCTCTTCTCCAGGCTGCAAGCCCCAACTCTCTCAGTCTGTCCTCATAGCAGAGCTGCTGCAGCCCTCTCAGCATCTTCATGGCCTCCTCTGGACCTGCTCCAACAGTTCCATGTCCTTCCTGTGCTGGAGGCTTCAGAACTGTACACAGATGTATACAGATTGAAAGCTTGATGTGCTTGAGTGTAGAAAGACTCTACAGAGGGACCTGGACCAATTGGACTGGATCAGTTGGATCATACCATTGGCTATGCAATTGGCCAGGGCTCAGTGCTGGTTCTTGCACTTGAGTCACAATGACTCCATGCAATGCTACAGACTTAGGGATGAGTGGCTGGCAAGCTGCCTGGAGATGCTGATCAACAGCCAGATGAATATGAGCTAGCAGTGTGCCCAGGTGGACAAGAAGGCAAACAGCATCCTGGTCTGTATCAGAAATAACATGATCAGCAGGACCCTGTGGTGATTGTTCCCTTATACTTAGCATTGGTGAGGCCACAGCTTGAGTACTCTGCTCAGATTTGGGGCCCTCACTGGAAGCAAAATGTTGAGATGCTGGAGCAGGTCCAGAGGAAGGCAGCCAAGCCAGTGAAGGGTCTTAAGAGCAGCAGTTGGGGAAACTGGAGTTCTTTAGTCTGAAGTCTACAACCTGAAATGAGATTATAGTGAGATAAGTACTGGTCTGTACTGCCTACTAACAACTGATAGTACAAGAGGAAATGGCCTCAAGCTGCACCAGGGGAGTTTCAGAAGAAACTTCTTTCATGGAAGGGTTATCAAACACTGGAATAGGCTCCTCGGGCAGGTGGTTGAATCACCATCCCTGAAAGCTGAAAGAGGCACAGATGTGGTGGTAAGGGACATGGTTCAGCACCAGATGTGGCACAGTTATATAATGGTTGACCTCAGTCTTAAAAGTCTTACCTGATCGAAATGATTCTGTGACTGCCTATCACACTGAACTTGGAAACTTATGTTACATGCAGGGCTGTCCAGTTGGAAGTTCTTTTACTTTTTCTCTTGAAAAAAAAAAAAAAAGAGGAGAAGGGCTTTTGCAGAGTTTTATAAAAGAAGATATACAACTTCCCAAGTGAAAGTTTCCAAAAACAGTAATTGAAAAAAAAAAAAAAAGAGATTTGGAACATAAAAATGGATTTAGTGTACTTACTGATAACAAGTGATTGCCTGGCACTCACAATGAAAGAATGTATTTATTACTCTTTGCATAATAATAAGATTCTGACATTTGAACTTACAAATTCATTTTTGTAAGAGAAATAAAAGACATATTAAAATATGTGATAGTAGATAACAATATATAATTTTCCTTGTTATGATAATTCTTGAAATTAAAATCTGCAAAGGAAGATTTTAAGACTTCTATTACATGCAATTTAGACTCTTGATTTCACTGCATTTTGCAACTAAATCACAGAATGCTGATGAGGTATGGTGTGTCTTTACAGGAGAATCTAATGTTTGCTCAGGTTGGTTTTATGCTAACTAAAAGGCATCTTTAAATCCAAACCATGATAGCCATCATTAAATTTTCTAAAGAGAGAAGAAGCTCTAGTCACTGTGTGGGCAGACATCTACAAAGCTCTGCTTTATTGCTATTCAATGCATTTCCAACGAGAGGAAGTCAACCAGTCTCACACATAAAACATACTCCAGAATGCCTGAATACAGCTGCAGCAAGATCAGCGTAGAAAAATCAGCAAACCTTTCTGATAACTGAACTGGGGCCCTCCCTTGCTCAAGGTCTCCTCTCCTCCTACAAAAACAACCACATTTTGCAACTGGGCTTCAGCTTCATAGGATAGGAAATGATCTATTTTTCTGGTTTGCTGTTGTGTAGTCTTAGAGGGATCTGAAAACAAGAAGCAGTTTTCAGTATAAATCTATGCAAAGTGCAGTTATGGGGCACATATTTGCTTGCACTGCCTTCTTTTTTTTTCCCTCACTGGGAAGTACTTCTCTCTTTCATATGAGCCAGTGTGCTAACCACTCTCTTATCTTCTCTTTCAGTCAGAGCACATTAAATAGCTAATGCAGTGTAAATAAGAAAGAATTCTATCAACTGTGCTTACAATGCTTGTTAATGAAGCACACATAATTTTGTTCTGCTACCAACTAGAGTTGTCCCTGTGTAACATTCCCTTCCCCAAATTCTATATTTGTAAAGTGTTTAAGCTAGCAAACTGAAGGTGAACAATAAAAGGGAATTACTGGCACCTGTTAAGTTCGTTTTTAGGAAGGAGGATACAGTGTCCTTAGAGGTGGTTGCATCACTACAATGAAGGCACACATGTCAGAAGCATTTTCAAATCTGAACATGTTAGTGTTCCAATTTTTGCCAGCAAATGTCTGTTCTTGGTGATCACATCTGACCTGCAGGTATGTATTAAATTCTGCTATGGGGTAAGCAAATAGTCAAGTAGAAAGACAGAGGCTTTCAGCAGCACTTCATTCGAGGAGACCTTAGAGTAGCCTTCCAGGATCTGAAGGGGGCTACAGGCGGGCTGGGGAGGGACTATTGACAAGGACTTGCAATGACAGGACAAGGGGCAATGGGTTTAAACTGGCAGAGGGGAGATTGAAACTGGATGTTAGGAGGAAGTTGTTTGCAGTCAGGGTGGTGAGACACTGGCACAGGTTGCCCAGGGAGGTTGTGGCTGCTCCCTCCCTGGAGATATCCAAGGCCAGGTTGGATGAGGCCTTGAGTGCCCTGTACTAGTGGGAGGTGTCCCTGCCTATGGCAGGGGGTTGGAACTGGATGATCTTTGAGGTCCCTTCCAACCTTACCATTCTATGATTCTATGATTCCTTTACAGTGTGTGCTGTACTGCTTAATACTGGAGTTTACCCTGAATTCAGGGATGGTGGATAGGAAGATGATTCAAACCTCTATCAGAAAGTGCTTCAGGTTTATGGACCTAATAAATTTAACCATAATAAAAGACTGCTATTTGGACTGACTATGAAAAAGATAAGACTATGCGAAAATGAGAATGATCACAGGACCACAGGATGTCAGGGGTTGGAAGGGATCCAAAGAGGAAGGGATCAAGTCCAACCCCCTGCCAGAGCAGGACCAGACAATCTAGCTCAGGGCACACAGGAACACATCCAGACAGGCCTTGAAAGGCTCTAGAGAAGGAGACTCCACAACCTCTTGAGACTCCACAACCTCTCTGGGGAGTCTGTTCCAGTGCTCTGTGACCCTTACAGTAAAGAAGTTCCCCCTTGTGTTGAAGTGGAACCTCCTGTGCTGCAGCTTACATCCATTGCTCCTTGTCCTATCCCAGAGAACAAGTGAGCAGAGCCTGTCCCCACTCTCCTGACCCCCAGCCCTCAGATATTTATAAACATTTATTAGATCCCCTCTCAGTCTTCTCTTCTCCAGACTAGGCAGCCCCAGGTCCCTCAGCCTCTCCTCATCAGGCAGTGCTCCAGTCCCCTCATCATCCTCGTAGCCCTCTGCTAGACCCTCTCCAAAACTGAAGGCAGTACTCAAGATGAGGTCTCACCAGGGCAGAGTAGAGTGGTAGGAGAACCTCCTTTGATCTGCTGGACACACTCTGCTTAATACAGCCCAGGATCCCATCGGCCTTCTTGGCCACCAGGGCACATTGCTGTCCCATGAATAATTTGTTATCCATCAGCACTCCTAGGTCCTGATGCAGCAGTCTGAATCTATTACAAAAAGATACAATATCCAGTAATCACTGGATCTTGTCTTCATGAACAATGACAAATTAAATAACATTGTCTTCAATTCCCTTATTATTTCTATGATTTTTTTTCCCCACAGAATAGTCTTTAGGAGAATTTTACAGTCATGATGCAGCCAGATGTAACCTTACAAAGCCACAGCCTCCAAACATGCAGATCACAAAGGACTATCCTTTAAGTTTTAAAGACACTTGAGCAGGTTAATCATTACCTTGTTTTCACAGCCAATACTGAAAACTTTAACTCAGGTCAACTCTGAGGCTGACTATGCCAAGATTTCCATTTCTCATCCAAAACAAATGTAAGGTGTGATAGGACACTGCTACTGCATGGTAGATGAGGGTAGATGTGGTGATCTTGGTGGACAACAAGGTCAACATGAGTGAACAGTGTGCTGCAGTGGCAAAGAAAGCCAATAGGATGCTGGGTTGCATCAACAAAGGAGTCACTTGGAGAGATAAAGTCATTATCCCAATCTGCTCAGTGCTTGCCAGACCATACCTGGAACAGTGCATTTAGTTTTGATCCTTGCTATACAAAAAAGATGAGGACAGGCTGAAAAACCTCCAGAAAAGTGCCACAAGAATGATCACAGGACTGGAAGGCCTACCATCTGAGGAAAGGCTGAGAGAACTGGGTTTGCTCAGCCTTCAGAAGAGACAGCATCAGGGGGACCTTATTACCACATACCAGTACATAAAGGGTGGTTACTAAGAGGATGGAGACTCCCTTTTTACAAGTAGTCACATGGAAAAGACAAGAGATAATGAGTACAAGTTACTCCTGGGGAGATTCTGATTGGACTTCAGGGGAAAATTTTCACCATGAGGAACAGTTAGACACTGGAATCATCTCCCAAGTGAAGTAATGGATTCCCCTATACTGGACAGTTTTAAGACTTGATAGGTTGCTGGGCCATCTTATTTAAACTATACTAACATCTTATTTAAACTAAACTAAACTAGAAAGGTTGGACCAGATGATACTTAGGGGTCCCTTCCAACCAGGCATTCTGTGATTCTGTGATCTAAGAAGATATAAAACACAAAAAGCAAACACAAAACAACCAACCAAATGAAAAAAAAAAACCAAACCCAACACTGATAATTCAGAAAATCTTAAGCTTAAGTAGATAACAATTGACAGAGGCTCCATGGAATGAAAATTTACTATCAGCCCCTCCATTGGGGAACAGCCAAATTCAGTGAGTCAATGACTTTAGAATTAAAGTGAGTATATCCATAAATTTCAGTATATCTTCATAATTTAATGAAATTGGTCAAATCTTAGTTTCAGCCCAGAGCATTCAGTCCTGTGAACGTGTTCAGAAGTCTTTTTAAATTAACAAACCTGTGATGGTCAACACTTATAGCTATATGTTGTAACTGTATAGTGATAGATATAAATTACTGGAAAAATGAATCACAAGTGCCAGTGGCTGAAAATATCCCAGTAAAAATGCCAGTGTGAGAAGTTTTTTGCAGACCAGGCTTATCTACAGTTCAGCCTTAGCCCTTAGGAAGTAACTGACAATACCTCTGCTTCTCATCCTTAATAAGTTAATACTACCTGTGCTGTTTTCAAACTACTTTGTGTAATGTTTCCTTCACATGTCAAACCACTGCATATTCTCTCACTAATTTTGAGCTTGGTATAAGAGTGATTAACTACAGCACAGGAGGTTCCACCTCAACATGATGAAGAACTTCTTTCCTGTAAGGGTGACAGCACTGGAACAGGCTCCCCAGAGAGGCTGTGGAGTCTCCTTCTCTGGAGCCTTTCAAGGTCTGTCTGGATGCATTCCTGTGTGACCTGCACTAGATTATGGTCCTGTTCTGGCAGGAGGGTTGGACTTGATGATCTCTTTGGGTGCCTTCCAACCCCTAACATCCTGTGATCCTGTGATTGTAGGCCATGGGTGGGCTTCTCTTCCCCAATTATCCAACAAGATCATTTGAAACATAAAAAAAATACAAAAGGTCCTTAGAAATTAATAGGAAAAAAAAAATCCTAGATACATTTTAAACAACATTCAGATTAATAAATGCACTGTGTTAAAATACTTTTAAAATAGCCATTTTAGGATGACAAAAAAAAATTATTCACTACACTTGGAAATCAACATGATTTATTGATGGCTTTTAAAATTTGTTCAAAGATAAGTTTGTTTTTTTTTTTTTTTAATATTACTCTGAATCAGCATGCACTGGAGTCACCAGCTTGTCCAGAATATCTGAAGATAGTTGTAAATTTTTATTAGTAATAGAGGTGGTGTATAATTTTTACATCAAGTGTCAGCATCTCAAAGCATGAGAAAATGATTTATTCAGAAAGGACATGTTACAGAGTGAAGAATATGAAAGTGTTCTACTATAGAAAGACTATTAAGGGAAAATGTGATTTTGATGACAGTAATGATCCATCAATCTATGTTGAATCAGCTACATATTTAATATCACAAAACTCTTAGACTGAACATCTCTTTACATGACAATGGTGAGTTTTAGACCTAACATGCACCTCATCCCCATTACTAAAATCTCATGCAATTAAAATTCTCAGGGAGTTGAACCTCACCAAAATGAAGTAGGTGTGTAGTATGAAGTGGAAAGGTCTGAAGGCAGTTATTGAGCATATAACTCACTAAACCTGACACAAATCCTTAGAGGGAAAGGGGAGGGAAAGGGATAGAGATGATACTGTGAGACTGCTCCCTCAGTTCTCCCTGTAAACATCTACAGAGCCATCTCTATCCCCCTTCCAGTTGCTTTATTACCTTCAGTTGCAATAATGAATATGTTTAAAAAAACCCAAACAACAAAATGTGTGAAACCCATCCCCTCCCTCGAGAAAAACATCCACCCACAGCATGACTGTGGTTAAGCTCTTAGTGTGCTGAGACAACTGTCAGGCAAGCTGACCGATAGTACTTGTGACCGATAGTATATGCCTCTTTATATTCCTTCCCATCTGCCTGTGCCCATCTGCTGTCTTGTCTATTATTTAAAGTCTTTGCCACAGTCACCATCTTTAACTTTGATTTTGGAAATAGCATTTAACATAAAAAGGTCTTGGGTTGACCATTAATAAAGATCGGGTTGCCATTAATAAAGATTGTTACAGCTAGTACCCTGCCATTATAGTGTGGGTATTTTACTTTTGACTATATCAATTTCTCATTCTCTGGGACTGTAGTTCACAAAGATCTTTGGAAAAAAAAAAAAAAGTATACTACTTACATTTTAATGAAAAATAAACCTGCTGCTTTGGCACAAACTCAGGGCTCCAATACAATTTACTTTGCAGCCAGATGGGGGAAAGAAATACATTTTAAAAATGAGCAAACTTATTTTTCTTCATGGTTATTAGTTAACTCCTGGCTTTGCCATCAAATGGGATAGAAAACACTGTTTGCAAATTGTATATGTGTCTTAAAAAATGGTCAATATATGTAAGTAGTAATGTATTTCTAGAATAATTTTCCACACTTGCTTTGTTGAACCGAAATTGCAAAAATCAAAGGATGCCTTTTAGGATCAGGCCTCTTTTGCTGATCCCGAAGGCTGAAGAAGCTGAGAATAATCTCTGTAGCCTTGTTGGAAATCTCGTGTTTTACTCTGCTTGTACTGAGTGCTGGGAGTGGCATCCTGCTTTTGAGAGGAAAGCTTCTTAGACTGGGGGAAAACGAGTGCTTTCAATGGGTGTTCTGCTTGCAAAGAACAGCTTGCTGAATGTCATCTTGCACTGAGATTCGCTGAAGCTGCCTATTCAGAGCAGTATGTGACCGTGATCCTTAAGTCTAAATCTGGGATGGTGCAATCAATTTCTTTCCCTTAAGTTAATGAGCTGATCTATGTTGATTTTAATGTCAGCTTAATGAGACTGTGTGTTCTTCAGGGTGAGGAATTGAATTTCCTGTGATGTGTGGCTGCTGCCTGAGATTTAATTCAGAGTGATAGCAGCAGTTAGAAAAAAAACTGTAAACCTTTTTTATTTAAAGAGGATAAAAGAGTATTTTCGTGATAACTTCTGTCATAAGGTTGCTGTTTAAGTGAAATGTTAGGTTAAAATAAAATATAGAATCATAGAATCATAGAATGATAAGGTTGGAAGGAGACCTCAAGGAGCATCTAGTTGCAACCCCCTGCCATAGGCAGGGACACCTCCCACTAGCACAGGTCACTCAAGGCCTCGTCCAACCTGGCTTTGAACACCTCCAGGGAGGGAGCAGCCACAACCTCCCTGGGCAACCTGTTCCAGTGCCTCACCACCCTCACGAGCATCATAAAATATTATGTTTCACACTCAGCACTGTCTATTAATGAAGTCGTCAGTTTCTTCAATAATAGAATAATACCAAATTCACAACCTCCAAAATTTCCCATGCAAAGCACTAAATTTGGAAGAAAATTATTTTTGTGTTGTCAGTTTCTCTCTCTATAGATATATCCATGTCTTAAATATCAGATCACAAAGTAAATAAGCAATTCTGCTTTATCCAGTAACACTGAGAATTAGTGCCACAGTGCACCATTATTACCTGCCTGTACTTGGAAAAAAATCTCACTTCAGGATTAGGTCTTGCAAATTCATAACATGGTGTGGAGCAGTTACAAGTACTCCTATTAAAAAATAATTACATGAATTGCAAAGTTATTTGCTGCACGAAGAGTTGTCCAGAGAGTTGAATTTGCCTTTTGTGCAATGATCTGTTTCACCAAGATGCTTTCAGACATGTGGATGTACTGCTCTGGAGAGGTGCTGTGCTGTTAGGTCTCTAGAAGTGACGTTATCTGCCCGCATATGATATAGATGCACTGCCACCTGCCTTTCCCCGCAGAAACTGTCACAGTCACTCCATTTTGAGGCTGTTAGTGAAGTCCTCAGCTTGTATGACCTAGTTCAATGTCTGCCTTTTGCTGAGACAGATAATTAACTTTTCAGTTGTCATAACAAGCTTCTGATTAAACTAGTCTGCAGAGAGGTAAAAACAGCGGATGCTACACTTCTCTAGGGCAAGAGATAGAAGATTTTCTTTGCATTTGATGTATTCCAGTATTTTTTATTTGGAAGGAAAATGTAATGTACCTTTTGCTCTTGAAAAGTTAGTCTCATTGAAGAAAAACTCCAGCTATTTTCCTTCATTTTTTTCCAACCATCAAGTGAAGGGGAAAAAAAAAAAAAGACTGCCTTTGGGAAATAAATGCAGATGGTTTGGCAAAGGAAGATGTGAAAATCATGATACTTCACACAAAGGTCATACCAAGCTATGAGCACCTGACATGCCCATTAGCTGTATTGATGCAGAAGATCACTTTTATCTATTGTAAAGATAGTTTTTTCTCTAGATCCATCAAGTAAATTTTATCTCTGCACAATGCTTTCTGAGTACATTCAATCAACTTAAAAATACCCCAATACATTATTTTTGCCCTGTATTCACCTCCATGTCTGTATTGAGGTTCCATGAAGAAATTTATGTTATTGGTTGTGGCTTCCTCTCATAAGTGTTTGGGGCAAGCACCTCAACTCAAGAAGACTGAAGTGAAATTCTTGTAGAGTTACTCACTTTTGAGGTTGCATATGTATATTGGGTGAGACACCTTTCAGAGTAGTGAAATAATGAGGAGGGCTCTTTAAGCCCTGTCAGAGCCCTGGCACAGAGGCAATTAACAAACCCAGCCACTGATCAAACCTCTCTCTTCATTACTGGGAGGGGTCATGCATATACAGTAGATTGCCCAGCAGTGAGAGGAGAAAATGAAAATTTCTATTCAACCACTTGCATTGTCAGGATCTTAATTCTTCTAGGAATAATGTCCTAGGTAGAGGAATGATGTCCTAGGTAGAGAAATGATGTTTCCAAAATAAAAGCAAAGATTGTCTAGAAGACAGCATCTTCTGGAAATGTCTAAGCCTTTCAAGGCTGAAACAGCCACAGGGATTTTCATTTTGAAGGATGGAAAGAAGGTGCAAGATGTAACGGATCTACAAGATTCCTTTCCAGATCTACTCACAAAAGACATTTAAGGACATGCTTACAGCAGCTCCAGTTGGATTCAGACACATGTTCTAAGCTGGAATTTTGAAGAATCAAGGTCATTAAGCATATATACTCCATTAGTGATTGCACAGTCACTAGTTCTGACTCATCATAAGGCTCCAAATCTGAGATGCTACTGATTAGGTGGGAAAATCCTCTTGCAAGAAAGTCAGATTTCCTTGGAAACTTTAACGAACACTGGGGGGGGGAAGATAGAAAAAAAAGAAAATAAAAAAGAAAAAAAAAAGTAAGGACACTACTTGATGAATGTAACTTACTTTCTGTTCATCACAGTCCCTGGTATCAATTGTTCTTTCAAAAACATCTGGAAAAGACCATTTTCCTATCTTAAGCTTTTTTGTCAGCAATAGCAGTATCACTCCAGAGAAAACCTGACATTTCCAGTTCTGAAGTTGTCAATATCTTTATTTAACTTAATCAGGAATCACTGCATTATTATAATTTTTAAAAGCACAAGTGAGTCTTACATCTCTCCCAATTTAACTGTGTTCTTAAAATGATAAAGCTGTATATGTCATTTAAAAAATAGCTTCTAACCATTGGTGTGTACAAAGGAAGGTTTTGGGGTAGGGGGTTGGAGATCAGCTACCAAAATTTGTTGTTGGTTCAAGCAGAACTCAACCAGTAATAAGATGCAGGACAGCAGCTATATATAAGTATTTTGATTATTGCTTGAATGTGCAGATCAATATAGTATAAAGAAGTGTAGTGAAGCCTACATTCCACACTGAAATATGGCAGGAAGTCATTAAAAATAGAAGATACTTTTACTCATTGAAGGAAAGTATTGTCTGCTATTAGCTGGGCAGCAGCTCCTTGGCTAACAGAGTAATATTGGAGGAGGGGAAAAAATTCTGGGTTTTATAAAGAAAAAAATGTCTGATTATCTCCTATATAAGCACTGATTAATAGAAGTTCTGCAGCAAAAAGAATAGGTCTGTCTGAATACCCTTGAAGGACTGAAGGAGAGGAGAAGTATCACTCCAAAGGGCAGGAAGAGGAGCATGAAGGTGAGCAAGCAGAGGTGTATTCATATCTGAAGGTGCACTGTGAAAGCCTTTCCCTGTTGGAAGCTAAAAGAAACTGTAATGGGGAAGATTTCAGATGGAGGCAATCTGAAACAGGAGGCGAAGACCTAAGCCCCAAATGATAACTCTCAAAACAGACATAGTAACAGACAGAGTAATAGTGAAAAAGGAAAAAAGAGCTTTTTTCCTACACAACCTTTAAGTGCAGTGAGTGAGATGTTCTTTCACTTCTACACATGTATCTTTTTTATTTTATAATAACTTTTGTGGCTATACTGTTTTGGGGTGTTGTGAAAAAATGCTTCTGTTTGCATTCTACTGTAATTAGGCTTGAGTGGAACTCAGTGTAACTGGAAAAGCACAGCACTGCTTAGCTCAATAAACCCCTTCCTCCTTAGTACATACTCCTGTGCTCAGAGGGTAACAGAACAGGCTACATTTCACTCAGATGGAGGATTTGCACTACAGACATCAGGAGAGAGTCATGGTTGAATGTGAGGCTTGCAGAGAAAATGTCAGTATCATTATTGGTCTCCACTGCATTAAAAGCTGAAAGAATCTTTTGGGGAAAAAAAAAAATTAGAACAAAGCCACATGCTGCACAAGCTGCTCAGTAACTTTGGAGTGAAAACTGTATAGGAGATAAAGCATTAACGTTTCATGAACCAGTAAGCTTACAAAATCATCTTGCAATGCAGCAGGCTCTTTCCAAAAGCTTTACAATGCATTGCTTTTTTCTTCCCCCAGGGTTTTTCCCCTTTCAAACAGTGGAATGATATGCATTCCAAAGGCAAGAGATTTTGTAAAGGGATGAGAGAAGATGTTTCATTTAGAAATGGGAAAGAGAAATGGCTGTATTTAGCTGACATTTAGACTTCATATTTATCTGTATTATGAGAGTCCATAATCCAGAATTGCTCTTCCATCATCTTACTCTGCCTTTACCTTTGTATCTCTCCTATAGTGTAGGCTTCAGTGTAGGTCTCTGATGCTCAGAAACAAAAATAAAACACTTTTTTTCATTAACATTTATGTGTTCCACACTCATTTATAATAAAGGAAAGTAACTATTATTAAAGTTAATGTCTTGTCTCTGAGTATATATTGGTTCTTAGATTTTAAATGAAATTCATGTTATTACAACACTGCTTGCAAGACCCTGCCAAGATTATATTTGCCTGTCATAATGACAGAGTCAAAAAACACACCAAGGGTCATTGTGCTGAAGAAAAACTAGCCTAGGTGGACAAGCTAAATTGAGAGATAGATGGCCACAAAGACAGATGAAATTGCTTGCTTAGGTCCACAAAGCTTAGCGGAGACAGATGCTGCAAAACCCCTGGATCTTACTGAAACAAAACTATCAAACAGTCTATCAAGCTTTGAATAGGTTTGGGCACACATCTCAAATCCAGTTAATCTTGCCCAAATTTCACAAATCAAAGTACTACAAAAAAAAAAAAAAAAAAAAAAAAAAAAAAATTTGTGGGGGGAAATTGCAGCCATAAAGCAACCCATGTTCATCTGTTTTATTTGTTTTATTAAACCTCTTCTCCATTCCTCACTAGCTCCCTTCAGCCCAGTCATAGCTGTTCCCAGGTCTTGAAAAACTGAAGTATTCTGTACAGAAATGAGCTTACAGATAGAATCATCTGTGAATCAGATGACTCTCTATAAGCAGATTGTCCCCAAGGGCAGTGGTGAAGAGAAAGCATCATGTGTCACATAATCCCTAAGTGCTGGTTGATGCCTCAGATCAGGAGGAAGGCATTGGAGCACACTCTGGATAAAAGGGTAATGAGAAGAGCAAATCTGTGTGGGTAGGGAGCATGAATCAATCTCCATAAATACAGAACAATTAATCAAGATAAATGCTAGATTTCCTATGCAGCATCTGAAGCTACATCATTTGAAATATCCAGTTCCAAGGTAGAAATCCCTTTACAGTGCTTAGGATGCAGTGCACTTTGGATGGACAGTGTACTTTGGATGGACAAAGCAGGTGGTGAAATCTAACAAGCTTTCTAAAAATTGTTTCCCCACGTGATTATTTATGCTATGTAATGGAGATTGAGCAAAGAGGCATTTCACAAACAAATAAACACACACCCCCCCCCAAACAACAGCAAAAAAACCCAACCCCAACCCAAAATAATCCAACAGTCAAAACCTACCATCTTTGACTTAGCATGTGGCTCACACCTGTGAATATGGAGTACAAGACATGGAGCTGCCTTCCATAGCAGAATAGCTCACTCCATCTTCACATTCTATGAAGTGGAAAATATAATATACCTCATTCCTGAATGTTTATTATGTAAGGAACTCCAATCCCACAGAATCACAGAATGTTAGGGCCTAAAAGAGACCTCAAAAGCTCATCCAGTCCAACCCCCCCACCAGAGCAGAACACCTATACCAGACAACACTGGAACACCATATCTGCCCTGCTTCCACCCCACCTGCCTCATTTTATCCATTTTTCCCCAAATCCCAGAGCACTTGGACTCTGTTGGAGTCTCCTCCCACCCCCAGGTGTGGCCACTTTGCCCTCCCTGCCCACTCCCCTATTTAATGGGCCCCAGGAAAGGCAGAAGCCCCAAGCTGTGCCCACCTGGTCAGAGGGATCCTCCTCCTGACATCACTGGTGAGTCCTCATGGTGCACACCAGGTGAAGGGGGATGGACAAAGGCTGGGGGGCCTGGTGGCCCCCCAGCTAGGTAGGAAGAGGGTTGATGGCTACTCCAACATCATCCATGGATGCTGGTTGGGTCTCCTTAGTGGAGTCACTAAAGTCACTGAGTTTCATTTTGGGACCCTCACTACAAGAAGGATGTTGAGGTCCTGGAGCATGTCCTAGTGGGGAGCAGTTGTTGAGAAATAGGAGGGAATTTCTTTGTTCAACTTCTACTCCTGCTGATAGAAGAGTGGAAGGAAAGGTAAAGAAATAAATGACAAACTCTATTAGAGATTTTCTTTTTTAAAATGACCTTCATCCCACATAAACTTATGCTGCCTACTGGCTGGCATGCAACATCTGGTTGTAGTCTTTGAAGCAGGTGGACAGGAGAACAATGTGCTGTTGGTAACTGCTGACTAGGTGGGCATGCACAAGTATAACCTATTGCTTTTCTTTCTGTAGCCAACATGCTACTGCTGTTGCATCCAGTGGCATCCAGCTGCAGAATGCTACCAAAGCTCTAGGCAAACCTTCTGGACAAGGTTTGGGAGCAAATCAGCACTCTGACACTTTCACTTTAGGAAGCTTTTCTGATATGTTGTTTTGAAGCATATGATGACTACACTGAGAATCAACAATCTGCTCTAGCAAATTAAGAATTTCTCCTAGATGTGTAATAACAAGTTCAGCATTCTCCTGCCTCAGGAGACTGGCAACAGTGAAACACTGGCAATCCAAAAAGTCACTTCATTAGTCAAACTAAAATCAATATAATGCAAATAATGGAGTGTGGAAGAGGCTAGGGTTGACTATCACAGAATTATACAGGTTGGAAAAGAGCTTTGAGATCATTGAGTCCAACCTATCACCCAACACCTTCTAATTAACTAAACCATGACTCTAAGTGCCTCATTTAGTCTCCTTTTAAACACCTGCAGGGAGGGTGACTCCACCACCNACAGTTTGACACATTCTCCCAACTTGGTGTCATCTGCAAACTTACAGCTGGTGGACTCAACCCCCTCATCCAGATCATCTGTGGAGATATTAAGCAGGCTTGGGTTCAGCTCTGATCCCTGAGGCACACTGCTAGTGCCTGGCTGCCAACCAGATGTGGCACCATTCACCACTACTCTCTGTGCCCAGCCATTCATCCAATTCTTAACCCAGCACAGAGTGCCCCTGCTTGGCCAGGAGTTTGCTATGGGAGACAATGTCAAAGACTTTGCTGAAGTCCAGGTAGACTACATCCACAACCCTCCCTACATCCACAGCCTTCCCCACATCCACCAGATGTGTCCCCTGGTCCTAAGAAGAGATCAGGTGCATTTGTGCATTTGGTGTGTTTTGTACTGTTGTATATAGTTTTGAGTAGTACTTCCATTTAAATTTCATTCCAATGTGGAGCATTTCCTTTACTCATTTGGGGATGGGCAAAGAGCATCTGTCTTTGCTCCCTAAACCCAAGACAGATGGAGGGAAAACTCTGGCTCTAATGCACTGTAGGTAAAGAAAGGACCCCGAGTGATGCACTACAGCACAGAATGTTCTGCTCCTCGTGCCTCAAAGAAGAAAAGCAAAATCCCTTTCAAATGCAAGGAATTAAGTGATGTTATGGTGAATACCATCCAAGCTTGTCAGCTGTCATAGAATCATAGCATGGTAAGGTTGGAAGGAGACCTCAAGGATCATCTAGGCAGGGACACCTCCCACTAGCACAGGTCACTCAAGGCCTCATCCAACCTGGCCTTGAACACTTCCAGGGAGGGAGCAGCCACAACCTCCCTGGGCAACCTGTGCCAGTGTCTCACCACCCTCACTGCAAACAACTTCCTCCTAACATCCAGTCTAAATCTCCCCTCTGCCAGTTTAAACCCATTGCCCCTTGTCCTGTCATTGCAAGACCTTGTCAATAGTCCCTCCCCAGCCTTCCTGTAGCCCCCTTCAGATACTGGAAGGCTACTCTAAGGTCTTCTTGAAGCCTTCTCTTCTCCAGGCTGCAGAGCCCCAACTCTCTCAGTCTGTCCTCATAGCAGAGCTGCTGCAGCCCTCTGATCATCTCTTTTCTGTCCTCTGCCTGTGGCACAGAGTACCACTCAGCAAAAAAACATTTAATTCTTTCTGTATTCTTTTCTTTCATTAACCAAGCATACTCCTGGTATCTCATTAATTATGTGCATTCCAAAATACTTGCTGGTAGTTGCAGTCACTCAGAGATGAGCCATATGAGAACAGAATCATTAACAACTGTGTCATAAGAAGCTCCTGCCAAAGTACATTTAAATGAATGGATCAAAGAAATTATTTCTTTTCTAATGAGAATTGTTAAACACAAGATTGAATTTCAGCAACATCTGAAAAGGCATAAGAGACTGTTAGTAGTTTCAAAGTCTAGGCAGAGGTTTGAGCAGTCACTCTCTAAGGCAAAGAAAAAAAATATATGGGGAGAAAGTCTTAAAGAACCATTATTTTACAAACAAAGATACATGTAAAACTGAGAAAAATTCTTGTCTTGGGATTACAAATTAAAATACATATAAAATGCACCAGGTGAATGTATGAATAAAACACAATACCTCTGCCTGAAAGAACTTACAGTCCAGATAGATAGTAGGAAAATGGGAAATAGATAATACAAGCAAAAAAAAAAAAAAANAAGTATGTACAAGCAAAAAAAAAAAAAAAAAAAAAAAAAAGGCAAAACAAACAAAACCAACCAAAAAAACTCCCACAAAATGAAAACAACAACAGAAATTCACCAGGGGAAGGTAAATGGTTCATTCATTACACAGCCAAAAAGTTAAATTCTGTGCATTAAAATTATATTTAGCAACAGTAGAAATGTGGAAAGAGAAAGCTTAGGAGAGAGGGAGTAAAGTCAGTGGAACTCAGGAGCAGCTGAATGAAGGAATGGCTGAATACAACAAAGTTCCTAGCTAGTTTCTAATATTTCATTATTCCTTTTAGCTGTCAGCTGTAATTTGACCTCATAAAATAACAGAATGTGCAATAAATATCAGAGAAGAAACTTACCACTTAAGACTATTCTGGATCATCTCCTATCACCTATATTTTACTCAAATTTCTGTTTATAGGATCATGGACTGGTAAGGTTGGAAAGGACCTCAAGGATCATCTAGTTCCAACCCCTTGCCATAGGCAGGGACACCTCCCACTAGCACAGGCCACTCAAGGCTTTGTCCAACCTGGCCTTGAACTCCTCTTTGAACTCTCCTTGAACTGATCTTTGATCACATTGGGTGATTCTGTGCTCCACAACCTCCCTGGGCAACCTGTGCCAGTGTCTCACCACCCTCACTGCAAACACTTACTCCTAACATCCAGTTTCAATCTCCCCTCTGCCAGTTCAAACCCATTGCCCCTTGTCCTGTCATTACAAGACCTTGTAATAGTCCCTCCCCAGCCTTCCTGTAGCCCCCTTCAGATACTGGAAGGCTACTCTAAGGTCTCCTGGAAACCTTCTCTTCTCCAGGCTGCAGAGGCCCAGCTCTCTCAGCCTGTCCTCATAGCAGAGCTACTGCAGCCCTCTGAGCATCTTGGTGACCTCCTCTGGACCCACTCCAACAGTTCCATGTCCTTCCTGTGCTGGGGGCTCCAGAACTGTACACTGTTACCCACCTGCAAATGCTACAGTGGAAACTGCAAACAATGCAATGCCAATGGTATTGTAAAATGTACAAACAGATGGGAGAGCCATTCTTAATGAAGGTCTTATTGCAAAATTGTTAATTACCTGACACAGGACTTTTGGTGACACAGGCTCTAAATATAGTAGGTTTTTAAGAGCTACATAACTTTTTGTGCTCTTGTGGCATGTAGAAACAATACTTTTGTGACTCCAAAGCCTGCACTCAGTCTTCAGTACACACAGCATTTATCATTTGTGAAGAAGTTAAAAAAATAGATTTTAAGGCTTTGAAAATCTGTACTTAAAAAAAAAAAAAGCAGCTTTTCTCCAGCTTCAGAGCCAAGGGTTGCAAAATTACCTGCCCTATTTACTCAGCGAGATTCAGAAGCTCACAAAAGTTGATTATGAACTTCCCTGAACAAAGATTGCTACTATAAAATTCAATGCTTCCATTTTTCAGTATGTCTACCTTCCTACCAGAATACAGGAAATAATTCTGTCTAGGTTTCATCCTCAATTTTGCACTGAGGTAACTAAAGCCATGACAATGATACACAGCGATGAATAGATATGAATTATTTTTTCTTTCAGTGGAACAAATACTGATTAAATCTAGAAGAACTGTCATATGTCATATTGCAGCTAGAACGCACTCTGAAATCCCATCCAGAGATCCTGGCTGTCATTTTCTAGCACATTAATGAATACATTGATCTTTTCTTCTGAACCTCTAATGAGGCCCAGCTTCCTTCGCCCACACAGAAGGAGAATCTTTAATATGACTTAATTGCTAACAGAAGTGTGAGTCAGTACATTCATTATCCTTAATGTCAGTCATTTCCCTAGAGCAGGAAACTAAGAAAACTGTAGCAACAAGGATGACCCTCTGGACAGAAGAGCCCAGAGACATAACTTTTCCCCAACACCTGGTTTAGGCATAAATTCTGAAGGCAGTACCATTTTGCCACAATAATCTTTAGAATTCGGTTCGTGCCACAGTTACAACTTAGGGAGACTGCAGGTTTTCTTCTAGGCATCTGTTCCATTGGCAGATGTAATTCAAAGCATTTGGGTAACTCCCATGAAAGTTTGAGAAAGCCCATTTTGAGCAAAAAGGGACAAGTGGAAACCTCATGTCGTGGTAGGCCTAAACAGGCCAAATTAGGCTTGTGAATGCCCTGGTTTACCCAGGACATTTTTTTT
>WBNM01014469.1:0-78836 GCA_013399055.1 Ramphastos sulfuratus
TGCGAGGAGCGGTGGCGCGGCCTGAGGCGCGGGGTCACTGCGCCGACCGCCGCTGCCTGCCGCGCTCCGCTTTCTGCCGGGAACTGCTCGTTCCTGCGGAAACCCCCTCAGAGCTGCTTTGTCGGCTGTGTGCTGTTGGGACACTTCGCTGCTAACCTGGCCGGCCCACCTAAAGGGCATTTGATATTTTACATAAAGCGACGAACCAGAAAAACGCTCGGGCAGTGTTACCCAACTGGCTAGATCCATTTTCGTTTGTTTGTTTGTTTGTGGTTTTTTTGTTTGTTTTTTTTTTGTGATTTGTTTTTTTTTTCCTTTGGAATTTATGAGGTAAGAGGATAAAATCTTTGTCTAAAGGTTTGTGCAATGTTTTCTTGGCATCTGTGTTATACTTTCACGGAATGGTTAACACCCCACCCCACCCCCCCGCAAAACAACAACCACTTTAATTGCCTGCTTTTTTAGACCGTTGTTACCAACCTCTTGAATTGGGGAGGTGGGTCGAATCCTTAGAGCTGCCAGGGGAACCTTTCGGCCGGGCACTCGTCCTGGAAGCAGCGACTCCAGCAGCATGTAGGGTGCAGAATCCCAGTTAATGAAATGAGGCCAGGCAAGGGCATGCAGGTCTGCAAGGCTGCTGTGTCGGGACCCTTTGGTGGGAACCCTGCAAGGCAGGTCTGTGGTGCTCTGCAGGGCACAGGAAACTAAAAGGTGAGCTGGGAAAATGTTTCCGAGGTGTTAAAATGTAACATTCTGGGGAGACAGAGTAAAAGGGTGGTGAGAGATAAGGTGTATTTAATGATTAACACTGGGGCTCCAGTCCCGCGTTCAAGAATGCCTAGAAATGACTGTCAGGAAGCAAATGTCCTTTCTTCTAGGCTGTCACCAACTGCCAGCTAGAGTTCCCCGGTAGTTGTATTGAAGTCCAGGCAGGTTAAAGGACCAGATGGTCCTTAAACTTAGGACTGGGCATTTACATAAACCTGGGTAACATTTTTAGATGTAGACAGGATTTCTTATGTTGGTGAAATCTGTCAGGCGCTCCCGAAATCAACCTTGTGCCTGGAGTGACAACAGCAAGAACCTGACAGCTTTTCCTTCTGGTTTCAACGGCACAAAGTACAGAAACTGAATCAGCTTTGTTCAGAACCAGACCAGGCTTGGATGGTTTCAGTGTCATTAATCCTAGGTGAAAGAAGATCCATTAGGAAGGCTAGATGAAAAAGTGTCTGTCTACTGGAATTTTACATCCAGCAGTGCTCTTCTTTTGGTGTCATGGCTGTGTATTAGACAGTGCAAAGCAGAATAAGTGTGGGGAGTTATTAATAAACCCCAGAGTCCAGTGTCCTTACCAGAGCTTTCTCACTGCTCATGAAAATTCAGAAGTCAGTACTTCAAGCAGCCTGATGTTGTAGTGCTATGAACAGCTCTTCCACAAGTGTTTGCTACGGGTCACATTAGCTTTTAATCTGTATTCCCTTTGTCTTTCTCAGGGTGAGTTATTGTTCCCCTGCTGTGTTTCCAACGGATTTTTTTTGTATGCTTTAACTCGTGGTGGGAAGTCTCCTAGTCTGTCCTGCAGTCTTTCTCTTTTATTCTTAGAGCCAGGTTAGCGTGCTTTGGCAAACAGTCACTTTTCATGTGCTGAGCTGAGAGGTGTGAGCCCTGACAGTAACCCTGGGGCTGGTGTTTGCCTGGTGTGCATTTATAGATGTAGTTGTTGAGCATAGGGGTAAATTTTCTTTCTGGTGGTGAGAGATCTGAGCACAGTATTTACACACAGTACACAGACCTTGCCAGTTTCCTGCACTTCCTTTGTGGACCTCCTGTGCTTGCCTTGTCATGCAGCTTTGGGGTCCCAAGTACCATCTGCTCCTCAGCAGTCTGTTTTTGCCAGCTATTCCAGCCATGCTTATTCTTCACGCAGCTCAGTGGCACTTGTGCTGAAGCCCTCAGCATCTTTGATTCCATGTCTTTTTCATGCTCCTTCAGACATTTGTACTGGAAGACTACTTGAAAATGAGCTCTTTGTTTATTAACCATTCCTCTGTTACTGCTCTTGGTTCTTGGATGTATTAAATGTCAGCAATTCAGTCATTGTCCAAACAACCTGTGGGGATATCATAGGGTACATCGTTAAAGAAGATAGACACCTGATATAGATGGCTTTTAAGCAATAAAAATACTGTTTTCCTGTAAACATCTGCAGAGCAAAGAATCAAGAAAGAAAAAGAATCTTTGAATGCTTGCAGTTAGATCAGAACTGATTCTTTTTATATCCTCTGACTGGTTTTGTTTGCTGCTCCTCACCGTGTCTAGGATTGTCTAGGATTGGCTTGGAGACCTGATCTAAGGGGCAGGTATTTAGCAGACTTAGGCTGGGGTCTCTCAGTTCTCTTCACGTAATCCCAAAGGTCACGTTCTATCCCAGTGTACTCCCCTCTGAACTGGGAGTGAAACTGGGCTGGTTTGGGCTGACATGCTGGTTGTTGGGGTGTTCAGTTTCTGGTTTGCTAGTGGTTTGTTTGTCCTGTTAGATTTTTTTTTTTCCCCTTAAAAGTTTTGTCTCAGTCTAAGTAGTTCAAGGGACATTTCGACAGTTGTGATCTTGTTCTCCACTCAGAACAAGCTGAATGTGCATTTGTACTCTTCTGTTGGGGTTCATAGAGGAGGTTCAGCAGTGGGACCTGCTCTGGTTATCAAGTGCAGTTTAGTCACTGGATGCAGTTTCAGGCTCCTCCCTCTGTGTGCAGCGTGGCAGGCAGATGCACAGGCCCCAGCAGCACCTCTCACAGCCCTAGCTATGTTGAACACTGTTCAGTGGGCAAGAGCCAATGTTTGAGGAGGCTTTTCAGAGTGAGAGTATTTTTGTTACTGTGCTTTGATGTGTATTGTGGAGATTGTAAATTGGTTGTACCCTACTGGGTCAGCAGGCTCAACCAGCCTCTGGAGAAGTAGTAAGGAGAGGATCCCGGTATGGAATGACCTTCTTCTAGGAGAGCAGATCCAGTGCCTCTTGGGTTCTGTCATTCTGATATTGGTTCTGGCTCTGGCCATCTTGATTCCATTCCAGTACTGATAGCTCTGTGGACATCTCTATCATCCTTCTTCACAACTCAACGATCTGTTTATATTTCACAGTTACTAAAAGTTAAGGGGCTTTAAGTAGGTGTTTGTGAAGGTACAGAGTTGACTTCTTTGAGTCTCCAGATTTCTGGTGTTACAGGTATGGAATATAGTTTGGATAAAAGGACCTTATTTGCCCATATTTGTTTTAGGGACACATAAATTAATGTATTTGTGTCTGCTAGATGTTTTCTCTATGCTGCCTGCCAAGACATGAGACAGGCATTTCCTGTGCTTGCTCTATGAAACGATGCTGGTGTTTTTTACAACCTGTTGTACTCCTTAGTTTTAAGGAGGTGTACTTGCTGTTGATGTTAACTCCCAGCAAGTCTGTCTAGGTCCAAGCTGGTAAGTTTTCAAGCATTAAAGTACTGACTGAAGATTGTTAGTGAGGGTGTATGAAGATCCAAGCCTCTGCTGCATGTAGTTTGTGAGCTGACAGCATTTCCACGTGCCCTGAACTAACAGGAATTTTAATTTTGTATGATGAGCGTGGTGTTGCTGAGTGTAAATGAAGTCATGGTGTGAAATGCTGGGAGTCAGCAGTGCTGGGAGCAGTGTGTGGCGAAGTACAGCATCAGTGAATACAAAGCTGCCCTCCTGGGACACCGTGCAAAATGATGTAACTGGGTGAAAAAGCTCTGCAAAAGAGTATTTCCCCTGCTGCAGCTGGGCGCTTCCTGCAGCGGCTGCTGCAGCTTTGACACGAGGCCTTCCCGAGCCTTCGGTGGGGTTGCATTGCATGACAGAAGCTGCTGTCATTGGTGGCAGGAGATGCTGGGCCTTAGTTTGGTGGCTCTGCACCCCTGCTTCAGCACTGCCACGAAGAGAGAGCACTAAGGAAAGCCTTTAGTGCTTGTGTGGTAAGTTTACTAAGAAATCAGCTTCTGAAGAAGTCAGGCTGCCCTTTTAAAATGCTTAACTGTTTGTGTACTTGAGAAGAGTTCAGACAATGACCTGGTTCTCTCTTGCTGCTTTACCTTGGGATTCCTGTCTCTGCAGCAGCCACACAATGGCAGAGTTTCATGAAAAGCACAGTGGAATGTTTTAAAGATTTTCGTTCTGGTCAGTTAATTTCTATAATTGCTGAAACTCTTAGTTCTTGAATCAAAATTCTTGTCAAAGTGTTTCTGGAGGTGTAAATGCCTTGTTCTGGGTCTCAAAGGTTTGGGTACTATGGAGTTTGCGCATCAAGGAATTAGACTGTGGGGTTGCTGCTACTGAAATAAAATAAATTACGTTCTTTGGTAAATATTATTACCTTAATGAGGAGTGAAAGCAAGTCAAATTTGTAGTACTTCTGCATTACTGCTTGATTAGAAACATTTGATAGTTTTGGAGCCCTGAAAAGGCTTCATGGTCCTGTCAGCCTACTGCTGCGGAGACAAACCGAGTGCCGAGCCCCTTGGCTTGCCCTTGCTGTCATTAGTGTCCCAAACTCGTCAGCACTGCACTTAGAAGCATGCATTAAGCCAGTCTGTCCAAACTGTGAATTGCTTCACGATTAAATCCTGTTTCAGACTGCAGGTGGAATGTTTGGAGGAGCATATATGACAGGTGAGCTCATTTGGGAGAAAACCGTGGGTTCGCTTTGGCTGTGAATCTCAGCTGCTTATCAGAAAGATGAAAATATAGGTCACATATCAGCCAGGGCCTACTGCAGGGCTCTAAAGTAGCTTAGTTTCTAAAAAAAGCTCTTTTGGCTGTGTTAAACTAAACCCATCAACAACAGGATTCAAGTGCTTCTTAGATAAAGTGCTGCCAGTGTGAAGCAGGACAAGAATGCAGTGTTAGAATGCCAAGAAGTTGTTTGAATTTTCCTTTTTCTCCCTTTCTCGCTGCCAGGATTCCAAGAGGCAAATATTCTTGACCTCGTGTCTGAGTGGTTCTTGAGAATGGCAAGCAAAGGATCCACGACTTCTACGTCCACAAAGACCTCCAGTACTGGAGGGACCAGTGGCAGCAGCAGCAGTAATGGTGCTGGGGACAGTGCTAATCAGGACAACACTTTTGAATGTAACATCTGTTTAGACACCGCCAAGGATGCAGTTATCAGCCTGTGTGGACATCTCTTCTGGTGAGGACTCAGCCTTCATAAACCAGAGCACCCTGTCTCTGATCAAGCCTTTGGCTTCTGCAGTGCTAGGTGTTAGTTAAATGTCTTGTGTAAAACAAGTCAGGGCCATGGGTTTGGTTCAGGAGCAGTTTAGGTTTGCTCCTCATCCGTTCCTCATGGCTCACATTCCACGTGGTGGCCTTCCTGCATCTTAAGCTTCCTATTCTTCTGGGTTATTCTGTCAAAGCAAACCAACAAGCAGTGCCACACAGACCGGTGTCTGCCAACAGCTCAGTTTTGTGCTGCTTGGTCTAGCATAGATACCTTTTTCAGATCTAAATTCTGATCTAACCTGTGCACCCAAAACCAGGCTCTCCAGGCCACACTGTAGTTTCCATACTTTCTAAAGGTTGCTCTTTTTCCATTTGGAATGATGAAAACAATTAAATTAGCTAAGAAGCTTTCACACCTGGGCTGTTTCTCTTTTTACTGTGGTGATGCAGGCATAATCCTACCTCTGCAGCTGTGTGATCTGACTTGGGAGGGCACTGCATAAATCTAGGGAGCATGCAGCATTTCTCACTGGGTAATGTGGTCTAGAAGATGCTCTTACTTGAACGCTGAGAAGCTGCTGAGAATTGACGTGACCAAATCTTTGAGGGTCTTTTGTTTATTTTACACAGTAGGCTAAATTATTCCCATTATTAAAAAGAGGCCTGAAAGAGCATTTCTGTGCTGTGTGAATGTATGTAACATCTGAAAATGCAGGATGAGGTGGAAAATCACTTGCTGATGGCACAATAAGATAAAATTAGATTAAATTGCGGCACAAAAGGTTTGAAAGAATGGAACCTTAAAAAAATAGCACTTGTCTTGTCTGAGTAGTGTCATCAAAACCACCCTGAAAGCAGATGGCTGCTTAGCAGTTTTATCTCATGGCTTGCTTTGTCTTTGACCCTTTTGAAGCTGCTGAATTAACTTAGCAGTAGCTCTGTGTGATGGGAGTTTCTCTGCCCTGAGCAGCTGGGTCTGGTCTGAGTAGCTGACTGCTCTGAGCCTGAAGGTCCTGAAGTGTCATTGCTGACATCGTCCTCATACGTGTCTTAGCTCAGAGATATCTTTTCATGGTGTCAAGAAAGTCTGTACAGTAAACACTGAGATGTATTAAGCCTCTCTATGGCCCTTTGGTGTGGATGAGGACCCAGGAATCAAGGTGATAGGCAGAGAATCACATTAGTAACTCAGCTTGCACAACCTGACAAGACCAGTGCAGGTCGGACCGGGGCTGTGCTCTCAGAAGTGGTGTTAATGGGCGGTTGTGGAACTGGCCCAGCTGGATGCCAGGGTTCTGCTGTCTCCAAGCTGTGCTTGCTGTGGTATGCTTTATATGTTTGTCAGATTCATTTGTCAGTGACTAATTCTATTTTCTCCTCTCTTTCTGCTCTGTGAACAAATTGTCCTGGGAATGCTCACAGCTGGCCTTGTTTACACCAGGTAAGCAGGTTTTGTTTTACTTTGTCTTTCATCAGCTCCTGTTACTTAATAAAGCCCTTGGTTCTCTGGAGTATCCCCCTCTTCAATGCTGCTTTCTCTCCAGGGCAGTGTCAGCCTGCTAATGCAACCCTATGTGCCACACCTTGCCATCGCCTAAAGGAAACTGAGATTCTGTTCCACTTGCCTCCTGCTTTAGAGTTTCTTAAGCACTGACTATCCCCAGTTTTGTCAGCAGAGTTACTGTAGGCAGTTCCTAGTGGTTAGTGTGCAAACTGCAGTGCTGAGTGTGCTTCTGTGTGCATGTCTAGCGTTTGACATTGTGGTGCCATCGTGGAGGAGACAGATGGAAGGAGGCCTGTGCAGGACTGTTGGTACTGGTTATTTCTTCCTGTTTTATGGCAGTGCAGTTCTGTGCAGATCAACCAGTGGGGTGCACCAGAACAGCCACAGTGCCAGCTCTGCTTTGGGGCAGACTTGGCATTTATGGCAATGTTTTGCTCCATGGCTTTCCAAGAAATTGTTAACTCTGCCTGCAGATGAATTTTGCATGGTGTTGTTTTTGTGGGCTTTTACAGTTTTCCTACAATTTCCTTTCTTTTAGTGGCTAGAGACCAGGCCAAACAGACAAGTGTGCCCCGTGTGCAAAGCAGGAATCAGCCGAGATAAAGTAATCCCTCTGTATGGAAGGGGCAGCACTGGGCAGCAGGACCCCAGGTGAGAACCCTAAATACAGCTGTTACTGTATGACACTAAAGACAAAACTTCAGTGTAAGGTCTCAAGATGGAACTATCAGAGAGCTGCATTGAAATACTGAAATTTCTCCCCAGTGTTTCTGGCTTTTTCAGGGCCTGGGTTTGCACATCTTCAGCTGGCAATTTATTTTAATTCAACAAGGATGTTAATTACCAGTTACCTGTGGCAGGTTGCAGCGAATGTTACCTGACTGGAGAAAAGCTTATATAAAGTGTCCATGTATTCAGCTGGTAGTGTTGCAGAGGGATTTTGTTAGTGCAGAGTGCAGTAACTTATTCAGCAATGCTGAAGGTTCCTAAGCTGGGTGGGCTACTTGCTCACACCTCCAACTCTGCTGCAGCATGGCCACATGAGAGCTGCTCTCTATTTGTTCTGTCTTACTAGCTAGGCTATTGCAGACATTCTTGCTATGCATATCCTTGCACTTGACCTAATTTCACAACTTCTTACAGAGAGAAAACTCCTCCACGACCCCAAGGACAGAGACCTGAGCCAGAGAACAGGGGGGTAAGTGAAAACAAACTCAAGCAGAGAAGCTGCTTTTAGTGGTGGTGGTGTTTGCTCACCCTGGAGGACATGTGTGTGCTTGAGGGCTTGTGTGAGGGTCCTTCAGCTCACATTCTTTGCTCACCCTCAGTAGGACATTTGTGAGTAATTGATAGCTGTGGTGTGTCAGCAAACTCCACCCCTACAGCACTCTTTAGCATCCCAAAGAGTGAGGTGACTCAAGTTGTGCTGCAAACAGCCCTGTGTGGCACTGCTGGAAGTGCTGCTCT
Source organism: Ramphastos sulfuratus (assembly GCA_013399055.1). Classification (NCBI taxonomy): domain Eukaryota; kingdom Metazoa; phylum Chordata; class Aves; order Piciformes; family Ramphastidae; genus Ramphastos; species Ramphastos sulfuratus. The sequence continues at coordinate 8,207 of WBNM01014469.1, forward strand.
TCATATTTAGTCATTCTCCATCTATAAGTACAGAGAACACTTTGCTGTGAGTGTTCTTTATGGAAGGACATTTCTGTCAAACTATGGATAGATAATCCATTGTGAACCTGCTTTTTGGCACTGGCCCCTGCTTCTGGCATTTCTATGGGATGTGCCTGGACCATGGCATTACCAGCTAAAGAAGGCAGATACTCGCTGGGTGGGTGTTAATGTGAAGGGGACCCTGTGGTTCTGCTGAGGAGATTGCACTGAGTGACTGTAAAGAGCAGCTGGCACAGGTTGAACAGCCGTGGGAGTAGCCAGTAGGACAGACCATGATGTTCTTTAGCAGCATGGCAGTGAGTATGGCCTGATGAAACAACTGCACATTGCCCTGTAACTCAGCCTGACCTCCTTGGAGAGTGCTGCTGTACCTCATGCTTCAAGCAAACAACTCTGCTGGCTCTGATTAAGGAACCTTTCTGTGCTGGCTGTATTGGGAGCTCAGTTCTCTCTCACTAGGGATTTGCCTTATTAAATCAGCTGCTATACCTTGTTTGAACCTTTTAGCTGATGCTGCCCTAGGTCAGAGTAATCTGGTATGAAGACACAGCAGTAGTGAGGCTGCCCTGTTTCCTGGTGGAGGTGCAGGACCTGCCATGCAAAGAGAGGTGCTGTCTCTGAGAGTTGGTAGCTGAATGCTAGTGAAGACTCAAAGACTGTCTCCTCAAATCAAGGATCAACCAAAAAATGTCTGCCTTTTATTATATGAGCTGTCCTCCCACTGCTGGGAGGTGATAGACCAGAGAGTTGTTCAGAATTGGCTTCACTGTTTGAATTGTGAGACAAGAGGCCAGTTTGCAGGATCCCACAGCAGGGCAGCTGCCAGCCCTCGGCAGGGCTCAGACGTGATGCATTGCTCAGACCAGTGTGTGGCTGGGTCTCAGCTGCTGCCCTGCCTCTACATGGTAGCAGTCAGCGAGGTTGAGAAGACTGATCTGACTTGATGTGGTGTTTTAGTCTGGAACCTGGGAAGGGCAGTGTTGTTGGATTGTAACTTTTCCTTTTTCCCTCCTTTCCTTATGCCTTGCATTCCTGCCCTAGATGGCTTTATCTGACACCTTAACCAGAGTCCCCCTGGTAAATTAACTTTTTTGGCACTGCTCTTCTCTATAATGCTCTCTGCATCCTACTGGCAATTTGTCACTTTACTGAATGTTTAACTGATGTATCATGAAGATCATTGGAGGTGGATATCTTTACAATGCCTTTCTTACATGGCCGATAGCTGTTAGTACATTCTTAAGACACTGAACAGAACTGGTGCTGGTGACTTGGCTGTGTTAGCAGTGTGCTGTTTGACGTTGAGAAACATTACCAAAGTACTTTTGCTAATTGCCTTCAAGTAAGAGCTGTGGTTCTTAGTTTGCATTTTCTCAGGAGTTTTGGGCGGCTCTGGTAAGTTTGTCACTGTGTAAAATACCTTCAAACCAGAAGAACAAAGAGGTATTTAGAGCAGTGTGGCACAACAGGAGCCGCCAGGCAGCACGGCACCTGTCCAGCTGTCAGAAGCCAGTGAGAGGGAATGCCTGCACTTGTAGCAGAGAGCTGCCATGGGCTTGACACGGTTGGTACCTTGTTCCTCCTCCGGCTTTGTTCCCTGCAGGGGTTCCAGGGCTTTGGGTTTGGCGATGGAGGGTTCCAGATGTCGTTCGGCATCGGGGCCTTTCCCTTCGGAATATTTGCGACGGCCTTCAACATCAACGACGGGCGGCCGCCTCCAGGTACCTCCTGGGCTGCCACCAGCCCCTTTCTCCCTGCTGAGTGACAGAGCTGCCTGAGCAGCGAGTACATCAGTGCCACAAAAAACGAGGCACAGCACCCAACAGAGGGTACTGAGCCTGGCACGTGTGTTTTGTACAAGTGCCTGTGTGAGAAGCACATTTGGCACTTCTATGTCTTCTGCTGATGGCCCTTCTGAGAGGACAGCAGAGCTGGAGAGGGACAGTGGCACAGGAGACTTCTCCCCATTAACTCAAATGTCTCTGGCACTCCAGCAGACTCCCTCTGAGAACTGAGACAAATTGGGCTAGAGTATGTGGAGACCCTTCTCTTGGAAACATCAGGAAAAGACCATTTCCTGAAAGATGAGAAGGAAAAATTGAACTTGGTACTTTGTACCATAAAATAATGACAGCAAAGATTGCTCCTTTTCCAGAAATGCGTGAGACAAACCATTCCACAGGCAGTAACTTCCTGGTGAAATGATTTCACTTGGTTTTAATGAAGAAAACTCCAAGTGCTGGCCTTGCTCTCTAAAACTTAAGTAATCCCCAGAAAACCTCCTCCCACCTGCACTGAGGTTACCTGTTTGCACCAGAAAACCTACTGCCCAGGACTTTCTGGACTCCCTCTGTGACAGGTTGTGCCTGGCAAATCATCTTCAGCATGTAATATGGTGTAGGGATTGTGAGAAACAGAAATGCATTCTTCATGGCACATTCGTGTTGCCAAGCACTCTGCTGTCCTTGGGTCAAATTAACTTGCCTAGAAACTATGCTTTAATGTGCACTGAAGATATGTGTGGAGGTGTGACTGAACTAAGCAGTATGTAAATAGGTGCTGTTGGAACAGCTGTAATTGCACCAACTCATTTGTGTGCTCTCCATCTGTGGTTCAGGAGGGCAGTTCCAGAAAGGCTCAGTTTGAGCTTCAGAGCTTCTATACTTTTCCTACTTCTCTTGGTCTTGGCTGTTTCACCATTTCCTTATTCAGAGGTTTTTGATGGGGAGGAGTGTGCAGGGAGAGGTGGTGAAAGTTCCTTAGGATGGAAACAGTAAAGTTAGCTCAGCAGTCAGCAGTGAACCAAGCAGCAAAGCTGGCTCAGCACTGTGCCCAGAGCTCCTCTGAGCAGACCTGTGTGTGCTCTAGCACTTGGAGCTGCCTGCTGCTCTGACTCATGAGCAGATTTAGCAGAGTCCTGCTTTGGGGAGCTGATGCTACACTTCCTTCTCATTTTCCAGTATGGCTGGCCAGTCTGAGAGTAGGAAATGGGACTAGGTTCTCGCCAAGTAGATTCTCAACGAATAGATGCCTTCTGTATCTATGTTTGAATGCATTATGTTCAGAGTACACGTGATTCTGAAGAAGGAGCTGAACTGGTTTCTGTGCTTTGTTTTCCAGCTGTTCCAGGGACTCCTCAATATGTGGATGAGCAGTTCCTCTCCCGCCTCTTCCTGTTTGTGGCCCTGGTGATAATGTTCTGGCTGTTGATTGCATAAATCTTTCCCATTTTTCCATATATTCGTGGCCAATGAGGCCACCGAAACAGTTACAAACTGCATCTCCATCCCATTTTAAACTTCTTGGTGTCTGGTTCTGTAACTAACTGTGGGCTTCAGGAATTGGTAGTACCACAGCACAATGAGGAATCTCAAATTCTGCACCAGAGCTGGAAATTAAACATTGGTTAAAAAGCGTGTTGCAGCTCAGCTGTCTTGTACAACAGGTCACTGCCACAAACTGTGGGCTGAGCTTTGAGCCCCACTCCTAAGAGGAGCGCTGCTGTGAAACCCTGTGCCAATCAGTGACACCAGGCTTATGTGAAAGACAATTGCCCCAAGGTAAACTGGGAAGGTAAGGAGCTCCTCCAGTGGGATCCCTGTCTCACGCTTGGGAGCCACAATGAATCTGCCAGAGCTGCGGATGTCGTTTAGAGTCCTCACATCAGTAGCCAGCCTGCTGCAGGAAATGCTCTGCAGCACTGCTGGGACTCTGGGCACAGCACATGGTGCAAACGGAGCCAGATCTGCAGACTGGTTTCTTTCCTTGCGGCTGTTTCTCGGCATGGTGGAAAGCCCCTCCTGAAGCAGCTCTGGTGGCTGTCAGAAGAAGGAATACAAACTTATGCTGCAATTTTGTAAAGCCTGAGTTTGCTGGAGCCAGACGCTGGGAGCCTCTCACGGTGGAGCTGGGCAGGGCTGCTGAGCAGTAGAGCACAGCTGCCTGCCTCACCCTCAACAGTCAGTGTTGTCTTCCTTGGTTCTGCGCAGCAGCCCTGGGCTGCGCTCCCGGAAAATCCCCTCACAACCCTGTCACTGTAGCTGTGATTATTCTGCCCAAGCCTTTGAGACTCTACACACGGTGATGTACTCCAAATAAAATCTTATTACAGATCTGAGATTAGCTTGTTTGGGGAGAGAAAGAAAAGGCATCTTTACCCAAAGGCTGATGTTAAAGTTGTCACACTGTAAAATTATACAGGAGGAAAGCTGAGGTCCTGCATTCGGTAGCACCTGCCATGGCAGGGAATGCTTGGAAGAGCTGCTCTCTGCAGGTGTGTACAGCAGAATGGCTGCAGTGCAAGACTTTCTGCAGTGTCTACCAAAGATAATACTTGAAGTGCTAGAGGAGCTCACAGCCATTTCTGTACTGAGGGGAGAATATCTGAGGTTTGGAATCCTGTTGGGGATACAGCTTTGAAGAGTCTTTGTGTAGATTCCTTCAGAACAGCAGATAGGAGATTCCCTGCCAAGATAAACAGTTTGTGTGTTTCTCTGACCAGACAAATTCCATTTCTTTTCTCTTGCAGTTTTTAGGTTCTTTTGATCCAGATTGCTGGCAGTCATAATGATTTCCTGCAAGATTGATGTGACTTCCCTGGCAGTAGACTGACGGTGACAAGCCACAGAAGCTTTGTTTCGCTAGCTAGAGGGTTTCTAGTGTATGGGTAAGGGTCCAGGGTGGGACACTCTAATTGTCTTAGAAGCTTACTTATGTAATTGTAAACTGTTCACTTTTAGTATCAAGACAGAGGGTGACTGAAGTTTAACTTGCCTACCTCCAAAATTCCAAATTAATTGGCAAGTGAAATGTTGGAAAACCGCTGCAGTGTTTTGCCGTATCTGGTCAAATTTATACCTGACCCAACGATAATCTGGCAGAATATATGGCTTAACTGTAAGTGGTTGAAGTGGTGTTTCAGCTCTGGTTGTGTGTCACATTTGAGAAGCTTAACTTTTTCTGTTTATGGTTCACCTCAAGTTTGGTGTTAACCGGGACCCTTTGCAGAAGAGCTACTGGTGGCCGTCTGCAGCAGCATGCCGCAGCGCTGGCTTCCCTGCGCGAGCAGACAGCGCCACCTGCTGCTGGGAGGGTCGAGTTGGCGTGGCACTGGGAGGGCCGGCTCGGGACAGCTCGCCGCCGGAGCAGGGCTGGGCCGGGGCGGAGCAGTGTCCCTTTAGAGGCTTTTTCCGATAAAGAGGACAGAAAAGTGACTTTAACAAGAGGTATTTAAAGTAATTTAACTAACACATTTTAAAATAAAGAATTTTGACGCCTTTGGGTTTTTTCCATCTGCTGGATTTAGGTGGAGGTGGCTGCAGAAACACAACCGAGAGTTCTTATTTTCTCGCGATCCAAGAACGCAATACTCTGAAAGTGTTAACGCTTCTGTTCCCTACCATTTTCTTGGTGTTTTGTATCGTACCACTTCCTCTCCTTGTACTTGGACTGCACACAGCCCATCATGGCTCCTTTAGTGCATTACCATTACTGTTCACTAATTTTCACTGTTGTGAAAGTGATTTAGAATTAAAAAAATGGTTTTACATTGACCGGAGTGCGCCGCTGTTCCTTTCTGCTTGGCAGACGGACTGAAGTGAGGCACCTGCCTCGAAGTCGAGGAGCAGCGCACCCCGCTGCTAGCCTCTGCCTCACGAAGCGGAAGAGCAGGCCTTACTCCTCCCTCCCCGCGGTAGTGGTACCGGAGCGGCCAGGCAGGCCTAGGCCCAGCACGGGAGCTGCCCTACTTGCCACGGCAGGCACTGCCATTGGTGTTCGCCACGGAAGGGGCGGGGCAGCCCTCGCCGAGCGGCGCTCGGGGCGGAGCGCGGAGCTGAGATAGCGGCGCGGGGAGGGGGCGGTGCAGGNCGGACCGCGCCTCCCCGGGAGCCGGCGGCTGGGGCCGCCCTTCGTGACAGCGGGGCGGGAGTGCGTACGCGAGGCCGCGGCTCTCCGCCGGCCGGGCGGCCGTTATGCGGGCGCCGATCCATTGGTGGGTCGGCAGATGTGAGGCTCGAGGGGCCTCGCCCGCGGGTCTCGGAGCCTGCACCCTGGCTAAACAGCAGCCTATGTGCCGTTCCTGAGAGCCGGCCGGCGGGCGGCCTCCGCCGCTCTGCGGGCACACGCGCGGTTCCGGGAGAGCCTGCCCGGGCTCCGGTGCGGCGAGCTCCGCGGAAAGGTGCGGGGCTGGGGTCGGCTTCCCGCCCTGAGGGCGGCCGGCTGCTGGATCCGTTAGCGCCGCTGCCTGCCGGGGCCGGCTGCTCGCTCTCGTCCTGTTTCCGTCCTGCTCTGTGCCAGGTCCTGCCGAGGCTTGGTCGCTTTCGCGGCTGCGGGGGCTGACCGATACCCGCTGCGGCTGGAGGAGCTGCTACTTTTCCTCGCTAACCGCCTCTGTAACAGCCCCGGTGTCCCGGGAGACCTGACGGACCTGCTGCGTTGATTGTGTCCGTTTGCTTTTCCTTCATACTATTTCCTGCTCTATTTTTTTTCATTTCCGTCCCCTCTCCTGGACACTGAAACAATTTCGGTCGGACCTGGCGCTGTTCGCTTCCGTTTGTGAGCAGTTCGCTTTGCCGGGTGCAGTTAAGCAGATGTAGCACCACGGAGTGAGGCGAAGCTACTTGGAGGTGAGAAGCTCAGGCGCAGAGCGCTGTGCGAGGCCCGCGGAGGCACATCTGTGTCGTTTGCTCAGCTGTGCTGTACTGATGGTCTTTGAGTTCCCTTCAAGGGGCTCTGTTGTCAGCGCTCCCATTCGTGTCCTGTGCCAGTGGCACTAACCGGGAGCAGCCGGACTGCGGGATGGCTGGGCCCGCGCTGCGCGGGCGCTGAGTGCCTGCGCCTCGGGGCACGGCCACGCCTGGTTCTGCCTTTCCTCGCCGAGCCTGCTCGCAGTGCTGCACGGCAGCCTCGCAGAACAGTGTCAGCTTTTGCCCAGTTTCTCCCAACCCTTCCTCTGTTGTGCAGATCTGAGGTCAGGTGCAATTCTCAGTGCTCCAGCGAGCAAGAGGGTGTAGGTGCGCTCCCAGGTGTGGAGCTGGTGCAGCTGGGAGCTGAAGTAGCAACTCACCCCAAAGGTCACATTTGAATTAATCCAATCTAACCCTAGAGCCCGGTCTAGAGACTTCCATGGGTGCTGCCTCTCTGCTGGTGAGGGCGGCGCTTTCTTGTGGCCATGCAACACTTGTTTTGCTCTGAAACAGGTATTTGTGTAAAACGTCGAGGAGATCTGCACCTTGGGTACTTTTAAGTGTTGCTGTTAACATACGTAGAGGGCACAGCAGGCTGAGGGCTTCTCCTTTGGGTAACGTCAAGGAACTCGACCTGACTGTCAACTTGGCTGAGCAATTAGCAAGTTTTAGCATTCGCTGGAAAATGGAAGTCCCTGGCTGGTGGTTTTCTTCTTCAAGGACACTTCTTTCCTTATGCAACCTCATGGCAAGCAAACTTCTGGTAGCAGGAAGAAGGCGCTTCTAGATCTGCCCCTGGCACCGTGCTGTGCTCATCTCACTCCTTGGTTCTTCATGTGCCCGCACAGCTCTTTGGGGTTTGGGCAGCATTTTTCCGTGTACCAAACGCTCTTTGTGTGTGAGTTTTCACCCTGTTTCACCTAGCTTATATGCTTCTCAGTGCCTGCCTGTCCTTGGGTTTTCTGGCAGAAGCCATTGCCACTGTTTTCTGAAAGGGCACTGGGCCACTAGTAAATACCCTTCTGGCTAAGGCTGAGGGCAGTCCGGTGTTGGCTGAACAGCCTCTACAGGAATATTCATTCAAGTGTGTAATTCCTTCCTGGTAGTCGAGTGTTCTCTGCTGAATGAAGTTTGCCTCTCTTTTTCTTTCAGTTCTGGGAAATCCAGTTAATTATCCAAATGAGTGCAATCCTCATGTGCTGAGTCAGTGGCATGGGGGAAGCAGCAGTGTGGCTGCCTGGTCCAGCCTGGTCATCCAGGGCAATTGTTGCTCTCGATCTCTGCCTTCCCAAAATCACTGCTGTGAAGAACAGCACAGCTGTAGCTGAGCTGCCCTCTCTGAAGAGTCAGAATGCTCTGTTCTGCAGGATGCAGAGGAGGATGCTCTGTTTGGAGGAAAAAGATATCTATAAGATGCCCTGTTCTGTGGCATTGCAGACCTGGCTTAACTCTGTGTGTGCAGGCTTTCCTGCTAGCACCCTGCTTTAAGGAATGCAGCAATACTTGCTTGCTCCGATGTAAAATACTTGTGTTGTGTCACTTTGTTCCTGCATATAGGTGGAGAAGTCTGGAGATGCCTGGGATGTGGGGACAGCATTGCTGCTGGCCAGCGCCTCTACAAGACTGTCAATGAAGCTTGGCATGTTTCCTGTTTCCGGTAGGTAAAATTTTAGCCCCTTCAACTCTTCTGGTGCTGTTCAGCTGCCTCAGAACCTGGTGGATAAGTATGAATATTAACAGGGAGTTCTTGCTGCCATCTCTGTGCCTGGCCCGTGCCAGGGGCTGTTGCAGAGCGATTGCATGCCCTCGTTTATGGGCCTGCTTCAGCGCTCTCAGCAGCACTCTGGAGCTGACTTTGAGTCCCCCCAGCAGACTGGCACTGCCTGGCCAAGTGTGGCCATGCTGGCGCAGACATGTCCAGGAATACAGATAAGGGGCAAGTGAAAGCTGGGATTGACTGCTGCTGGCAGAAGCCAGGGGTTGCATGTTTGTCTTCAGCTGCATTCCGGAGCAACACCCAGGCAATCTGGCAAGCCTGATGCATTTTGCACGTGGGTTAGATACAAGGGGGGCAGCAGGGCAGTGGAGGGCATTGCTGACATGGCAGAGGGAGAGCTGCCTCTTACTTCCTCTCCTTTTCAGGCTATTAAGACATACAAACCTAGGAAACTTGTCAGTTCATGTTGCTAGCAGCAAGGACAAAAAGGGCTCTCTGATGTGCTCCTTGTCCTGGCGGAGGGAGTAATGCCTCTCATTGGTGTTTCATGAATAATCAGCCCTGGTTTTGTGCTCCAGAGTCACATTTGTCAGGGACCTGTATTTTTGAGAGCAGTCAAGTACCTGCAGCTTCTGTTGGCTTCAGCATTGTCTTGAATCTGCAGAAGGTAGTGCTTGGACAGTGTTGAAGCAGATGGGGATAAAGGAAGCCATGGTGCAGCTTTGGAGGAGCATTTGCAATGCCAAGATAGGCATCTACTGTCCTGGCTGAAAAAAAAACAATCCCCCCAATAAACAGCTCAGCTTTGTTGATGTGAGGGTTATGGTTAGTGGTGGATTAAAAAAGCCCAAAGCACAGCATGCTGGCAGAACAGTGCTAGCTGTGTTGGCCTGGGACGTGCTGCAGCTGAGGAGGACTCATCGCTAATTGCAGTTACAGTTTTGCATCGCTGCAGATCTTTCAGGTTTCTGCTGTGTTGAGTGTTCATGTTTAGCTGTGTTGAGTCAGCTTCTCCTAGCCCTGGTCATCTCTTCCCCTCAAATCCAGTATCCTCTCGGTGAGCTTCCCTAGATTCCACCAGTAGCCATACCCAAACCTGTCTGTGCTACTAAGTCCTTCTTTCTTGCCTTTGAAGGTATTTCTGTTGTGGGTCTTGGTTTGCAAATGTCTTGGTGTTTCTTTTGCTGTTGCTGCTGTGGAGGTGGATCAGACACTTGGTGCAGAGTCTTGCTATTGTAGCTTGCACTGTGGCATGGCAGCTGGCTGTGTTCTGGGTTTCTCTGCGCTGTACAAGTGCAGGTGCCAGCTTTTCCCCTGGGCTGTGCAGCAGCTCTCAGCATTTGCTGATGTGCTTCTCTCCTGTTCTGTGCTTTTGGCTCAGTCTAGCACCCAGCTAAGCTGCCATGCTGAACAAACAATTGGAACCTGCAGTAAAGGAAGCTTCCCTTCCCTTCTCCCTAGTTCCAGGGTAGGCCTGTACATGGAAACACATTTTCAGTTTGCACTCTGTTCCCCTTTTTCTTCTGTTATCCTAAGCCTCACTGAGCAGCAGTCTTGCGCTTGATGTCCCAAAGGCAAACTTTAACCAGGCTGTGCGGGTAGGAGCCTTTGGCTGCTGGTAGCTGTAAGCTCTGGCAGCTCTTGCGGCGTGTTTTTCAGTCTTCCTGTGGATTAGCAGACTCCCTGGCCTGGCACATCGTTGCTCTAATGCTGCTTGGCTCTGCTCCAGGCTCGTTAGCTCTGTTTATTCTTGGTCAGGCTAGGCTGCTGATCACTTGGCACTGGCAGTGGCTGACGTACATGTGTCTCTGAGGACTTCAGGGTTTTGTCACTTCCCTCCTTCCTAAAGCTGCATGTACAGGAGCTTTGTCTCTGAAACCAGTGTTTGCTCTGGTGTGAGCAGAGAGGCAACCAAATCCCTAGTCTCATGTATCTTGGGCATTGAAAAGTGCGCTTTGGCCCCTGGTCCTTAGGCTTGGATCCGGTGGCCTGGATCTGGCTGAGGAAGTTTCTTACGCATTTCTGGTGTGAATTGACTCTGAACGTCCTCTGGTGCCTCTGCATTCTGTTCAGATTACAGACCTGTGTAAAGGTCCTTTCACTGCCACACTGCTCCACTGGATGTGGAGCTTACAGTGCACAGAACTTCACATCCCACACCAAGGAAAGGAAAGAAAGAAGTGGCAAGGTGTCTGCTTGCTGGCTCTGGATCTCTGTTACCTGCAGGGGTTATTGGAAGAGCTGCTTTTTGGAACCAAAGCTTGCTGTTCTTACTGCTTCGAGTCCAGCTTTTACCCATAGTATGAAACAGACACTGCCTTGAATAACCCCTTGGAATAAAGCATTGAGACCTGGTGTTTTGTTGTGATTTTTTTTTTTTCCCCCTCACAGGTAAAGAGAGGTGAAATTAAAGACAACTCCCTCTTTCTGTAGGGATGTTGCCTATTTGGGCTGAGAAAACTGGGATGTAGCTGCATGGTTTAATCTTAAAGTCATGGTATTTGTTTAAAATCGTGCTTTGACTACTTGAAAACCATGAATTCAGGTCAAGCCTGTTGAATACACCCAGATGGAAAATGCTTTTGGATCCACGTGAAGAGAGTGTCTGGGAATGGCAGTAGGAATTCCTGCTGTACTGGGGTGCTTAAGCACTTTATAGGAAGGAAGACATCTGATGTTCAGTTCCTTCCTAACCGTGCAGTAACAGAGGATGTGCATTACTGTGGTCTATAAAATAAACCAATTTAAGTAGCTAAGCAACACCAGCTTGCTGCAGAAATGCCAAACAGAAGCCAAAGCAAACACATCAGGAAAACGGCTCACAGGGTATCTTCAGTGCCAGCTGCTGGAGCCGAGGAGTTACTGATGGTGTTGCAGTTACAGCTTTATCTGGAAACTGCTTTCTTTGTACCAAACCTGCTCCATTGAAAGCTGAAAACCACCAGGACCTTGACAAGCAGAAAGGCTCCACTTCCTGTTATGCAGGAGGAAAGGAGAGCAGGGGAATTTTGCATGAATCCAAAATGTTTCATTAGTGTGTTTTTAAAAGTATATATCTAATGAAATAGCTTGATACTAAGTTAGCATGGACGACTCACTGTGTGACCGAAACTGCTCGGGAGCTCTGTGTTCCCATGCTGGAGTATCGGTCAGTGGTAAGGTGACTTTGCAGTAGAAGATACTGGCTGAAATTAAATCCACTCCTGAAATCATTGAGAAACTGTTTCCACTTGTGAAAAAAAAGTCTAAAGTAATAAAACTGATTTAAACAAATTTAGTTAAAATTTCAGCATTGCCCCAGTTGACTCGGTTCACCTGATAGTGCTGAACGTTCAGGTGCTTGTACTGCTCCTGAGTGTGGTGCTCCGTTGCAGTGCCTGTTAGCTGTAACTGGAGCTGGAAGCTGAAACGCAGCAGTCTTGTAACCAGCAGAAGGTTGTTAGCTCTCCATGAGCACTCTGAAAAAGTGGAACAGGTTGGCAGTGCAGAAGAACTGGCCTGGTCTCCTGCTGAGGTTCTGAAGCGAGTCTGAAACCAATTTTCCTTCTGCCTGTCTCTCAGAAGTGGAACAAGGCTGGAGGTAGATTCTCCCCAGAATCTCTGCCACGTGCCCACTGCGTGCTCTCCGCAGCTCGCAGCTGCCCATGGCAGGGTAGCAGGACTAGATGGGCTTCCCGTGCAAAAGGGGATGCCCAGTACAGAAAGGGAACCACTCCTGATTTCCAGCTCTAGCGGTGTGATTGTCTTCCAGAGGTGTGAGAGAGAGCTTCCACTCAGCTCTCTGTGCTGCGTGGTGTGCTCAGCAGCCCTTAGGCAATCACCTCCCTTCCTCTCCCCTTTGGGGGCGGGGCACCTTGTGCCGAGCCGCTATGTCCTTGGTTAAACCTGGTTTGGCAGTTGCAGGGTAAGCTGGGGGACTTCTGAGGGTGTTTTCTGTGCCTCATAGGATAGCTACCTAATTACAACTGAAGTTTGGAGCAAGTAATTGCTATGGCTTTGGAATGATCCAGGAACTGATCACCTAACAATCTCCTATCACCCCAGGTGTTCAATCTACCAGACTATGACTATTAGCACTTAATTATCCTTAGTGTTAGAAACTTCTGTCTGCTATCTTCAGAAATCCTTTTTGTTGCAATTTAAATTGGTCTGCTCCAGTTATGCCCACAGTGAGCATGCAAAAGAAGCTCGGTCTCCCTTCTGCTACTCAGGTAAGCTTTTCCTGTCTGAAAGCAGCATTCCTGTCTCCCTTCAGTCTCTCCTAGACCCGAGGAGCCCTGAACCTGGCTATTTTTCAGAGACTGTTTTCTGGACTTTGGATCATTCCTGTTGGTTCAAGCTATTGGGCACAGGCCTTCATTGTCCAGAAACTGTTTCCTCCTCACAGACAACAGGACAAAGAGATCTGCAGTGCCAGGATAGGAAGCTCAAGGGTACAAATATTGACAAATAAAGATGTAATCAAAGATGTGTGTTAGGTGAGTTTGAAATGTGGGGATGTTTGATGCTCTGAGTCTTCCTTTAGCTTTTCAGCTGTGAACACAGGTTTGTGCACACAGCAGCTGAATTCAAACCATCAAAGCAGGGGAAAGATCAGTAGTAACAGAAAGCACTTAATGATGGCAGAAGCAGAAGGACAAGAGTCTCTTCTTTCCCTGTCTTCTCCAGTTTCTGGCAGTTACAGAAAGCTGTCATTACAGGGCTGAGAGGTGAGACCTCCTCTCTGGTGGTCCAGCAGACTCCTGGGAAAGTCTTCCTGGCTGCTTCTCTGTTGGCACTGAATCTCACCAGCTCACTCTGGAGTTTAGGGGAAATAGTTGCTAAGTGCCTGTTTGTGCACAGGTCACTGTGACTGTTCAGGAGTTTAAACATCCAAAGGAACAATGAAGCACTCTGCAGGTGAAAATTCCACTGAGGAATGTGGCATTCCTTGGGAATCTATCAGCTGCAGGCCATCAGTGAGGACCTTTATACTTAAGGAGGAGCTGGCATTCCAGTCCAAGGTTTTTCTAGCTGAGGGATGCAGCTTGCCCTTTAGGCCCTGGTTATCAGAGCATTATGCTCTCAAGGCAATGAGAGTCGCTCCCACAGGCCATGTGTGCTGGGCTTGCCGCGGGAGGGAGGCAAGATCCTGTCCTCAGCAGCCTGCAGGGACAAAGGCAGCAGTCGAGGAAGAGAATGAAGGTGCAGAGGTGTGAGTGCCAGTCTCCTTGCCAGCTGTGCTGCATAAAAATTCTGTCTCCCCGCCTCGATGATGTGCTTGGTGATGCTGGCTGCCAAGTTCAGACCACTGTATTGGTCCCAACTTCTGCTGCTGCTCAGCAGTAAGTTGCAGTGATGGAGATGAGTCTGGCCTCTCTGTGGTTTAGTTTGCTCAAGAGCAGGAGCTTTGCCCCTGAGGTATCTACATGTCACAGTGGGCTTAGTTTCAGGAGCTTATGTCTTTCACCAGTAGCAAAACACAGTGTAAGTGCCTTGGAAATACAACGAGTTGTTGGGATGGTGCCGAGGCAATGCCTCCACACTGCACCTGTGCAGAAGCAGACTTGCTGCAGACTCTTCAGGCATCCAGCAGATGCCTCTTCCCCGGTTATACCAGTCTCGCAGGTCCTGAAGTGCCTGTCTGTGCCGGGCTGGGTCTGTGTGAGTGAGGGCTGGCAGCTGTGCTGCTGGACAGCATGACCTGTGTAGCAGAGGGCTCTGGATGTGCCTCCACCTGGTTCAAGATGTCCATCACTGGAATATCTCAGCAATGTGGTGCCTTTCTATGGGGCTGAGACTGGAAGGGCTACAACCCCGTTTGCAGCACATTCCATCTGAAGTCAGGGCTGGGGGGTTTCACTTGTTCCTTTTTATTTGGTCCTTGTTCCTTTTTATTGACTTCTGGTAAAATTTAATGTACGATCCTAAACCGTAGCAAGGAGTGCAACCCCCTGTGATGGCTGCGTGTTCGTGGTGGGAATGTTGTCAGCATTTGCAAGAACAAAGATGCTGATAGCTTATTTCAGTTGGTGAAAAAGAAATCTGCTTGGGTGCAACCTGGCCCTAGGAGATGCTATCAATGAAATTACACAGAAAAGGTGTCCGCTCCGGGCCCTCCCCGGCGCTGATCAGCATTTCTGAAGTAGAGTCATTCGGGCAGGAATTCAGAGCTGGAGTGTGTGAAGGCATTAACACCTTTTCCAGAGCCCTTTTTTCGGGGCCCTTATGTTCTCCGGTGGCTGGTAGAGACAATAAAAACGGCAAAAAGTAACAAGAGGCTAGGAAAAAGTAAGTTAGTTGCTGCTGCTGGGGCTTGCTGCAAAAGTAAAATCATTTTGATAAGCTGTTTCCTGTTTAAATAAACATTCGACTATGTGTCCTTTGGCTTTAAGGAAGTCTCAAACAAAATCCCTTCCCTGTCGTTTGGCTGTCTGGGTGGTTTCTATGGCTTTGAAGTTGGGCTTTATCTGCTGGCCTCATTCACAGACTAGCTGCTGCTTATCGCCTCTGCCAATCAGAGCTTCAAAGCTTCTGACTGCCGAGCTGGGATTTATGGGCTCGCGGGGAACCCCCCTTGGAGGGAGCTGAGCCCATGGCGGCAGAGCCATGGGGAGAAGCTTTTGTCTCCGGTGAGGGTGGGCAGGAGGGGCTGCGCCGGAGCCGTCTGTGCCGCGGGGCAGTGCGGAGCGCCGCGGCCGGGGAGCGCTGGCCCGCGTTCAGCACGCAACGTATAGGCGATGTGGGAGCCCAGAGTGCATTCCTAGACGCAGACTCACCGAGCTGCTACTTCCAGCGGAGCTGTGTGCAGTGTCAGGAGGAATTAGAGCCGTGCTGGCACCGACGGCCACATCGGGCTCTGCAGCAGCAGCAGCCTTCACTGCGCTTTTACAGCCAGGCTGAACTGCTCTGAAGAGATGGGGGAAAAGCTAAAGGTGGCTGCTTATTAGAAGTGAAAACCCCAAACAAAGCCAGAAAACACCCAGCCCAAAAAGCTGCCTGGCTTTCAGCTTAGGTCAACAGTGAACCTTATCCCAGCCCCAAGCTGGGAACAATATGCCAGCTGAGAGCAGCACCTCCAGTAGAAGCAGAGTGAAGTACTCCTGCCTCTGGAACAGAGCACAGCATGGTTTCAGGCGGTGTTCAGGCATGCCAGGCTTTGCTGGCTGAACGGAGGTGGGAGGGCTCCATGCAGCAGCACGTGTTTGTTGCATTTCTAAGTGTCTTGCAGACAGCTTTAGCTGATTAGGCCACTAGAGATCACACTTGGCTTCAGAGCAAGCAAAATGGTCTAACTACAAATGCTGCAAGCAGCCAGGGACCTTATCTCTGCTTATTTATCCTTCGGCTTCCATTCAGGAGCTGGGGATCAGGTTAAATGATTGCAGTGATCTCTGTTACAACAGTCTTGGGAAGAAAGTTCTTTTTCCTGGGTTGAAGCACACTGGGAGTTGTCCTCCTGCAAGAAGGCGAGCAGACTGTAGATGCTGTGAGGGTGTTACGAGGGCAGGTAGCAAACATTAACTGGGTGTTTGGAGATGTGGTGAGTTGTCTCGTCAAACTTTGCTGCCTCTGACTGCCCTGCAGCCTGTGCCGCTGCCCTGCAGCCTGTGCCGCTGCCGCAGAGCTGGCACCTTTACACACCAGGCTCTCTTGCTACCTGACAGCACTGGCTCAGGCAGCCTGCCCACCCCGCCTAGTGCAGAGGTAGAGCTTATTCAGCCTCTGGAGCCACACGCTGGCCTCCAGCAAAGGCTCCTCCTCCCCTCCCACCCTTGGGTGGAACCAGAGAGGGGAAAAGTTGACAATAGTTAGCAGGCAGCAGAGCTCGCAGGGTGTCTTGCAGAAGCATGCCCAGCTAGCCCCGTTAGCAGCTGTCCTGGCCCTCCCAAGGCGGCCGCTGCTGAGTGCAGGGGAAGATGGTTGTAGCCATGGGAGCCTGCAGTCTGAAAGGGAACGAGCAGCCGAGAGACTTGACATTCCCTGGGCAGCTTCAGAGACAGGCGAAGCGTCTGAATCAGCGCAGGATCAAATGAGCAGGGGCTGCTGCCATGCGGGCAGAGCCGAGCCGTGCGGAGGCAGTCGGACGGGTTTGCGGCTGAGCCGGTTCCTCCAGTGCCCAGGATGGGAAGTTATTTGTCGGCCCCAGCTTACTTCGCGCCCAAGGAGCCCTTTCGGTGAGTCCCGTCAGAGGTGGCCGTGGGCCCCAGCGTGCTCCCCGCGCTGCTGGCAGGCGGCAGGGCGCCGGGAGCGGCCGGCTCGGGCATTCCTGCTGCCAGGCTCCGCAGCGATCCGGTGCGAGGGGCGGGCACCTGTGCCGCGGGGCAGCGTCTGTGCAGTACAGGCGAGCGGGCTCCCTGGCAGAGCAGTGCTGTACCCCTGCCCTTCCCCGGCTCCCTGTTCTTGGGCACGGTGCAGGGAGAGGCGAGGTGCTGCGGCTCGAGGTGAGATCATTTGCGGAGCATGGTCTGGGCTGAGAACGGGACTCGGGACTCCTGCAGGAGACTGGGGACGGGCACTGCGCTGCCCTTGGGTGCAGAGAATTCTTCCGATGTGGTATTTTGGGTTCTATTAACAACCTTTCTTGGCCCAGTTGAACAAACGAGGCTGGGAGAAGATTGCAGCTTCGATTGCCTGCTGTCTCTGCAGTAAGCACAGCCAGGACGGTGGCAGCCACCGATGTGCTGATGAGGTGGGTGGATGGGGAAAGGCACAGCTTGCAGTTTCATTGTCTCCCTCCCATCCCCTCCTCTGGGATTTGCTCGTTATTGATCCTGTTCCTGCAAAAACTTTTGCACTGATTTGGGAGTTAGGAGCCTTTTGCTATACTCGTTTAGGCAGCATCTGCTTCCAGAAGGAAAGGGAGCAGGCACTGATGATTTGCAGCATGTGTGGGACACCATCCTAAGCCTTCCTCTCGGCCTGTGCAAATGGCGCTGCAGAGGCAGGGCTTTAACCCTCTCTTCTAGTGCCTCGTTTTCTGGCATCTCTTCTGCCTTGTCCGGTGTCGGCTTTGGAGCCAATGTGCACACCTCTGCTAAACTGAGCGGAGGAGCCTTTGGGTTAGCTGTGGGCTGGGGTTGTGCTGCGTACTGCAGCTCGCCGTGTGGCACTCTGTGCCTCCCCCCTCTGCCTGCAGAGCTGGGACCACGGCTCTTGTCCAGCGTTAACTGATCCAACCTGACAGTGTGTGCCAGGGGTGCATTTTGTTAATGAGCCCTCAAAGGGATCTGTCTCCTCAGCGTCAGGGCAGTCTCTGCTTCGGAGAGGGCTTCGGCTTTCATTTAGATGTAAAAGAGATGGCACACCAATTGAATCTCCCATCTCAGGGAGATGGGCTGGGCTGGGCTCCCATCTCCCAGCCTGGTTACCTGTTGTGACCTGATCTTCCCACCACCCCCCACCAAACCAAGCAGTATTCCAGCAACGATTTGTAAACCCTTCTGCACCTGCTGTGCTGCAGAGCATCAGGGCTGAACGCTGTGCCCAGAGGCTGCCCAGGGTTTCTGGAGGCTGACTATGTGGCAGGCAGATTATTTTTTTCTTTATAGCCAAGGCTGGGAAAAGAAGAGTCCTAATGTGCGGGACTGTGTCAGCAGAGTAGAGCTCTGCAGCTCTGGCAGCAAGAGGAAACCTGTCAGTGTGGTTGTTACCAGCCCTCCAAGAAGCTTGCTTGCCATGCTTTGTAGCTCTGTAATTAGAACAGCAAAGCAGAGGAGAAGATGAGTGGTTTCTAATCTATAAAAGCCAGGGGAGAACGAAATCTTCCTTTGTCTTGGTTGCAATGACTGGCTAAGGTTAGCTTGCTTTATAGCTGTAGAAGTAGCTGCCTGCCTGTCCCAGCTGGTGCAAGCCCTGCAGTGCCATGTGCTCCAGTGAGGAGGAAGAGGAAGGAGTGGTACCTCTGGTATCTTCTCTGATAAAACTCTGGCATAGCTCTTCAGTGAG
Organism: Ramphastos sulfuratus; assembly: GCA_013399055.1. Lineage (NCBI taxonomy): Eukaryota > Metazoa > Chordata > Aves > Piciformes > Ramphastidae > Ramphastos > Ramphastos sulfuratus. The sequence goes on from WBNM01014469.1 coordinate 26,579, forward strand.
GGAGACAGGAGACAGTCATGTCTGCCTTTATCGTTTGGGTGAGAGACAGGTATGAAACTCTCCCTATGTGCTGTCAGGCAGTTTCCCACACCTGGCAGATCCCAGGCCTCTGCTGAATTGTAGAGTGAGTGGTTGGCAGCGTGGGCCATGGCCTCTTGCTGGCAGTGATTAAGGAAGAGGCCAGTTAGTCCATTACCAACACCTAGCCTCTCTGGGGCTGCTTGCTTTGTTCCTGTTGCCTCATTGCCCTGGGTGGGGTTCTCAGCCTTAAGCTGCAAACTTGTCCTGCCCAGATTTGTTTAATTGCATAGCAAAGAACTGACTGCTTGCTGGCTCTACATACACACCCCCCCACCTTCATTTTGCCAGGGGTGTGTTGCAAAGTAGATACCAGCACTTGCTTATGGATGGAAGCAAACTGATCAGAGTGCTTTAAAGTTGGAACCGAGTCACACAGAAGTAGGGGAAGGGTAGAGGGGAGAGAAGTGTGCCTGGTCCTCTGCAGCCCAGCTGAACAGCACTGCACTTGTGCTGCTTTTGCAGCAACTTCAGATTTTTCTTGGGGAGAAAAAAAAAAGTGGTTGAAGGTGAAGTTTAAGAGGAGTGAGGAAAGGAAGGTGTTGAGCTTGAAAATAAACAAGCCACCTGCTAGGAGAAAGCTTAGACAGAAAGCTGGGCCTGGAAGTCCTGCTGGAGCAGTCTCCAGTACTACTGTCTGCATCCCAAGTGCAGGTCTGGTTACAGCTCACTGAATGAAGATGTAATTACTCCTGGGACACCCACTGGTACAGGCATGCATGCAGAAGTTGGATACATCTAAGGGATCCAATCTGCCCCTGCAGAGCCAGATGTTCCTGCCATGAGGTGATAGAAATCTCTGTTAGTCTCCGCTTGCTCTTTTCTCCCTCCCACTCACCTACTTGATTGTTCAGCATGGGGTATTCACTGCAGAGGAGAGCCAAAGGCTGGTGGTTGAAGGCAGAAGGTACTGCAATACCCTCTAGGACTCCTGCATACCATGAGCAGGGTGTAACCCTGAGGGTGCCCGCGGCTGAGGCTGCAGTGCTGCAGGTACCAGGAACAGCAGTGTTAGGTTACTGCCCTCCTGCCTCAGACAAGGCCTGGGGTTCTCTCCTGTCACTGCAGAGGGGGCAGGATTTGGAGCTCCTCAGCTGCAAGAACAAAGCCTGTAAAAGCCAAATGCATTAGAAGGAGCAGCTGTCCTGAGGGAAGAGAATGACACTAAGTACCTGGTGAGCTGTGTTTTCCCCTAAACCCATGGTCTGCTTACCAGCAGTTTCACCTTGCTGCCTTGCAGTCCCTTAGATGGAGCAAAGAGCTCTCCATGCTGGAGCATGACCAACTCCCCCTACCCTCATGCTCCTTACAAGCTGGTGGTGTTTACAAAGAGTGTCTTTGGCACAAAGCAGCTTTCTGGAAGCTTATGAAAGGTGAAGTCAACAGCACCTCTTATCCCAGGCCTGGGAGCGTGTCAAAAGTGCACCTCCACTAGCTAAGCTCGGTGCATTTGGTGCTGTAGAGGGGGTTGCTGTCCAGGGGGGCACACACCTACTGAAACCCCCACCCCAGTGCAAAGGGTTCCCCTGCAATGCAGCAACTGAGGCAGTTGTTGGGCTAAGAGGCACAAGTAGCTCTTCACCTTTGGGAATGCCTCATACTGGCCATGACATTGATCTCCAAGGTGTTTCTTTGCCCCAGGCATTGATGACTGAGCTGCATTAGCTTCTGTGCTGAGAAATGGCCAGCACCAGACTGACTTTCCTTTTATAGTCTGAGAACCTGCTGCCCAGGGTGAATGGAATCGTTTTTAGTAATGCAACTACTGTCTGTGTCCTATCTCCCCATGAAGTCACACCTCCACACTGCTCCCTTGCCCAGTGCATCCTGCTGAGGCAGGGCCAGGTTGTGTTGAGGAAGCCTGAAGGTCTGGCTGCTGCTTGTGGCATCTCTGAAAGGATTTCTGCAACTTTCTCCCTGGGTGTTTTTGGAGGGGATTGGTGTTCTTAGCTTGTTTCTTGGGGAGGTATAGCTAGAGGATCAGTAATGATTAGTTGTTTAAACGGGAACTGAAACTGATAGGTGAAGGATGACTCTGGAATGGGGGAAATAGCTTTCTTTGGGGATTTTTTGGGGTTGGTTTGTTGTGGGGTTTTGTTTTGTTTTTTTGTCATGGAGTGTCATCAGCAGAAGGAAAGGGAGAACAGTTGATGGGGAGAAGCAGAGGGCTTTCATCACAGTTAATTGTATGTGTAGCTCAGAGGATTAACTGCTTTGGAAACTCTCCCTCGGCGGAGAGCGCTGCAACCGACCTTTGGAGAGCTGCACTTACAGGAAGGCTCCCACAAAGGCTGCTGCAAAACTGGATATGTGATGCCCAGGGAAGTGGATCCTGCCTCTCTGTCCCCTTGCCAACCTGGCTGAGGAGCCAGGGGCTCTGGCAGAGCTGCTGTGATGCCGTACAAACATGGGGCAGAGCTGCCTGCATGCCAGCCGTGCTGTGGCTGGAAGCTTCCTTTGCAGGAGGAGGAGCCAAGGCTGTAGGGCAGAATCTAAAACCCTGTCGATGGGTTTTAGTAAAGAGCTGGGCTTTGTTTTAAACCCTGGAAGCTTGTCTGTTCCTTTGCATTGATTGGTACCACCTCTTCTTGCAAAGCTTGGCTTTGGTGCTAATTCTCAGATGTGGGAGTGTTGGGAAGTAGAGGGGTTTGGGACATTGGTAACTGGCAGAGCTGTTGGTGAACTACTCTGGATTTTCTCCATGCAGGAGAGGATCTTTTTTGTTGATTTATGATGTGTTGCCAACTGGAATTTTGTTCTTTGTTTCCTTCAAGGTGCTCTGAGTGCCAGGATCCCCTCACTAACTGGTACTATGAGAAAGATGGGAAGCTCTACTGTCACAAAGACTACTGGGGCAAGTTTGGGGAATCTTGCCATGGCTGCTCTCTGCTGATGACTGGGCCTGTGATGGTAAGGACTCTGCAGCGCTCCTGCCTGGAGGCGGCACATGCCTGCCTCCAACTCCTCAAAGGGTTGGGAATAGCTATTCAGGTAGCCAAAGAAACTGGATATAATATTCTCCTTGCTACTCTAATTAGAAGTCAGAAATGAGGCTTGTGTGTGCACCTCGTAGATTAATTTGGACCGGGGGAGCTCCTAGAAGAGGGAGTTGTGAGGCTCTAGAGCGTATTCACAAAGAAAGCCTGGTGCTGAAGTGCACAGGCAGGAGAAGCAGAAAGGTGATCTGCTCAGTTGCTCTAGCACTTTGCCTCCTTGTCTCCATGGGGTAATTTTGCACTTCAGTGCAGAGTCAAGCTTCTCAGCTCAGGATAAAGCAGCAGGTTCTGGCTTTAAGGAAGGTTGTCATCCAGGTGGCACCTGGACTGTGGCCAGATGGCCCCAGTGGTTGATGGTGACTTGAAGAAGTGTGAGCCCTCATTGCTTTGAAGCACTGAACTCTGCCAGCAAAACATGGAGCTCACCTACGTGTTCCTCTCCTTGCCACAGCCTTGCAAACATTTGCCCTTGGAAGCCGTCCAGAGTGAGAGATCCTCACTGTCCTTCCAGGGCTGAAAGAGCAGCACAGTGCGCAGCAAGGCGACGGCTGCCTCCCAGGGAAGGCCTGAGAGAAGTTGCTGCCTGCAGAAGCCCTTGCAAACCCCTCTCAACAGGGGAAGTTCTCCTAAGGAAAACAGAGCAGTGAATAAAAGTATTTTTAAGGCCGGTTTTGTTGTCTCAGTCTTGGCTTGCTCTTTTTTTCAGTCAGCTGGCTGGTAAAGTATCTGAATTTGTGCACTGCCTGGCTGCCAAAAAAAAAGCCCTTTCAGCCTTGTTAGTCGAGGCATCGCAGCGGTTATCTTGCCAAGAGTGAGGGCACAGCAAGGTTTAGTGTCTTGTTGACTTGTCTGCTCCAGGCTGTCCACTGCTGCTGAGAGCTGAGCAGCTGCCAAGGGCAGCAGAGGTTGCTGGGGTGCCAACTTCGCCCTGTGTGTTGACAGGTTTGCTTCAGAGCAGTGCTGTAAACAGGGGCCAGGGATGAGGTGCAGGAAAGGTGGAAGGGGCTAACGGAGCCCCGGGAGCAGTCTGCTGATTGCTGTCGAGGTCTGAATGGAGAGAGGAGCGGTGGAGGCCCTGCTGAGAGAGCTTCTCTATCCACAGGTGGCTGGCGAGTACAAGTACCACCCCGAGTGCTTTGCTTGCATGAGCTGCAAGGTGATCATTGAGGACGGGGACACTTACGCACTGGTGCAGCATTCCAGTCTCTACTGGTAAGCTTGAGCTGCTCCCTGCTTCCCTGGCAGCCACCTTCAGCCAAATGCTGCATCCAGGAAGGCCAGGAGGTCGCCTAGAGAGGGAGGGAGGGAGGAATGATGTGAGCACTGCAAGCTGTAGCTTCTGGCCAGTGAGAGAGCTGCAGCTGTGTGGGGCAGGACACTGCTGCAGTGACAACTTCTCTCCTTCCAGTGGCAAGTGCCACAACCAGATTGTGCTGACGCCCATGATAGAGAAGCATTCCACGGAGTCCCTGCGTGAGCAGCTGCCGTACACGCTGACCCTCGTCTCCATGCCAGCAGCTACTGATGGCAAGAGAGGCTTCTCTGTGTCTGTTGAAGGTGACTGCTCCAGCTATGCCACTGGTGTCCAGGTGAAAGAGTGAGTATGACCAGGTCATGTGCGGGGTATGTGTCTGTGCAGGGGGCACTGGCAGAGGTGCTGCAGTGCTGCCGTCCTGCCAGCTGACTCTGTCTGCTGAGGGGATCTCCCGGCACAACAGGGACATGGTCTCTTGTGGACAGCCTTGACTGATAACCTCATTGCTCAGTGCTGGGAAGAAAACATTTGGGTTCACTTGTAAGGAACTCACCACTCTTGCCATGGGGCAGATGAAGAGCTCAGTCCTAAGCAGTCAGTCTGATGGCAGCTCCCAGTGCTGGCAGAGGAGCATTGCTGTATTTCAGAATCCCAGTATGAAGGGAAGCATCAGCTGCCAGATGCTTTGGATCACTCTGGCTAGGCCGACTGCTGAGCCAGCCTGTCATTGCCACGCTCAGGGTTAACAGGATGCACATCAGCCCAGACGTGCGGAACGCCATCCACCCTGCCGACCGCATCCTGGAGATCAACGGCGCCCCCATCCGCACGCTGCAGGTGGAGGAGGTGAGTCGAGTTCTCTTCTGCAGCCTCCCTCTCACCTGCCTGCCCGCAGCTCCTCCGCTCCCCAGCGCTGCTGCCACCCGAGCACGGCCTGCACGCCATGTGGCCCTCGTGCTGGGAGCAGGGTGAGCTGGTGAGCTGTGCTACTCCTTGCAGCCTGTGAGAGGAAAACGGAACAGGTGGAGCGTGAGAGGCACTTTCAGGGTTGTGACATCTCAGAGGACAGAGAGGCTGCGAAGGCTTTTCATGCATGTTGGTGGAGTCTGCTGGTCTGAGCCTCATGGAGGCAACTGCTAGGAGAGCCTCAGCTGATCCTAGGGGATGAGCTTCCCATTGCAAAAGCATTTAATGTCTGTATTTAAGAGTAAATGCTTTGTACAGATAATGGGAGATGCTACAGGAGGGCAGTGAGACCACCACTGCCTGCGCTCTTTACTGTTGGTGCTGAGAACACAGGAGTATCTCTGCAGCTTCTCACAGCTCTTCTGCAGCAGTTCAGGGTGGAATCTTGTGTAGCTTTTGAACGCTTCTCAGGAAGAGAAAAGGAAATGCATTTCACAGAACTGGAGAACAGCAGGTTGAGAGGGCTCCTCCATCTGACCTTCCTTGGCAAAACCAGTCTAGATAAGATGACTCAGCCCCTGCCCAGCTGAATCTTAGAGCTGTCCACCACTGCCCCAGGTAGATCATTCCAGTGGCTGATTGTTCTCATTGTGAAGAATTGTCCTCTTGTGTCCAGTGGGAATCTCCCCAGGAGTATCTTGTTCCTATCACACCTCTCCGTGTGACCCCTTGTAAAAAAAAAAGGGAGTCTGCATCTTCTTTGTAGTCCCCTTCAGATAGTGGCCGTGACAATGAAGTCTCCCTTAGGCCCTGTTCTCTCCAGGCTGAACAGTTCTCTTAGCCTTTCTTCATGTGGCAGGCTTAGATCGTATTTGTGGCTGTCCTCCACCCTCTGCAGCCTGCGCACATCTCGTTTGTGTAGGTCACTTGTAGGTGAGCAGACAGAAGAGGACTTGGCTAGCCTGAGGAACCTCTGCAGCTCGCTGGCTTTGCCTGGCAGCCAGCCGAGGCGTGCACAGCCCTGGCGTGGTTCTGTGCCTGGGGGCGTTCTGCTGCCGCCTGGCTGCTACCTGCTGTGCTTTGCTCTGGCCGCAGGTGGAGGAGCTGATTCGCAGGACCAGCCAGACGCTGCAGCTGCTGATCGAGCACGACCCTGTCTCGCAGCGCCTGGACAGGCTCCGGCTGGACTCGCGGCTGCCGGCGCACATCAAGCCGCCCTTGACCCCACGCTCCCTCTCTCCGCTGGACATCAAGGAGAACCTGGAGGGAACGCTGCGACGGCGCTCACTCAGGTACAGCCTGGGCAGCACTGCCTCTGGGCCAGCTTGGCTTTGGCCTGTGCTGCCTAGCTGGGCTGCTTTGTGCCCAGGGTTTGTGCTAGCAGAGGACCACAGCGACAGCCAGTCCCTGGTAGGAGTCTTGTTAGAAGGGGTTAGGGAAGCCCTGCAGAGCTCTAGGTCCTGCTGCTGACACATCCTCTGTCTGTTCCCTTTCAAGATGACAAACTGCTTAATAAAAATAAGGAGCTCTGCTTTTAACACAGAAAAACTACTAAGTGTTGCAGTTAGAAGTGTAAAGGTCAGATTTCCATCATCCTGAGATGTCTGGGGAGGATGCCTTAAGGGTGTGTCCTTGAAGGGAATGCAGCTGACACCTTGCCCTGGGGACCAACCTTGTCTTCCTTGGTCAGGCCACTCACTGCTCAGTCACCTGTCAGTATTTCAATCCTTGTTTACAGACAGCAGATGCTGCATCCTCAGCTTCCTCTTCCTGTTCACAGAGCTCCAGCTCTGAGCATGCAGGAGATGTGCTGGAGTTAGGCAGCTCTGACTTGGAAGCTGCTGGAGGTTTGTGCAGAGCTGCTGCAGTGCTGGGAGGCCCCTGGCTTCTGAGATGCGAAGAGGACTGAAGAATGTCTAGAAACTGGTCTCAGGGGCTAAAGATGGGATACATTAGACCAAAAGCTTCCTAGAACCTTCCCTGATCTCGCCGTCTCCTGTTTCCTAGACGCAGCAACAGCATCTCCAAGTCCCCGGGGCCCAGCTCGCCAAAGGAGCCGCTGCTGCTGAGCCGCGATATCAGCCGCTCCGAGTCCCTGCGCTCCTCTACCAGCTGCTCCCAGCAGATCTTCCGGCCCTGCGACCTGGCCCATGGCGAAGTCCTAGGGAAAGGGTTTTTTGGACAGGCAATCAAGGTGAGGGAGAGCCCCAAACATGTGTCATTTGCTTTGGCTACAGCAGCGTCTGCCTACGTTGGAGTCCTCAGGCCTGCTCTTGCAACTTGCCTGCTTAGCTCAGTGAATCCATTTCTCTACTTCCTTCCCTGACCATCGGTGTCTCTGGGTGGAGGGACTCTGTCCCCTCTGAATGTCAACCTTGGCTACAGATCCTCACCTCTCAAGTTAGATTTCGAGCTATAGAGTGTCTGTGTCACAACAGCTACCTGGGTGAGCTGAGGAGGAGGAACAGCAAGCTCCATTTCCTCCTACAAGCATCTTTCCTCTGAAGAGGTGCAGTCAGCTCCCCAGGGCAGTGTTTCTCACCTGCCCTTAGTGTGGGTGCCACGCTTAGGGCTTTGCCAGGCTGATGCAGTGACCATCTCCAAGCCCACCCACCAGAGCCTCAGTGGCTTGTTTTGGTGGTGGCAGTGGTCAGGTCTTGCCCGACTCTCCCAGTTGAAGTCTCCATTAATAGCAGTGCTGTTGTGTTTAAGCTTGGTTGTGACTGGGGTGCTTCAGCAGCCTCTGTCTTGGCATCCCTGACAGCATCAGGGCCAAGTTCCTCTGCCTCACTCAGGTGCCATGAGCAACTCAGCACTCAGGTTGCTGTTCATACACTATGGGACCCAGGTGTCCAGCCACCATACTTGTCTGGTGCTTCCACGGGAGGTGGTGAGCCAGTGCTACAAAGCCAATGCTTTTGATCCACGCTAATGGGCATATTTCTCTTCTCCTCTGCTCATAGAGAAATAACAGGTCCAGGTAAGCAGAACCTTTCCTCTGTCGCATGCTTTCGTCATCTGTGTCCCCACAGGTACTGGCACAAAGGCATTTTGTCTCTGCTCAAGTTACCCCCTAGCCCTCCTGCTCTGGTGCATGCTCTGGGAGCTCACATTGCCCCATTGCCCTCTGGGAGTTTCCTAGTGACATTTGTTTCAGTTCTGCTGGTATGTCAGCTTCAGAATCCCACTTAGCTTTGTCTTTGTCTCTTCACTTCCCTTTACCTTTGGGTATTAGATGGCCCTGGCTGAGATGTGTAGCGTTCCCGGCTCGCTACTTCTACCTGGATGCTTGATTCCAGGCAGGGGCAGAAGGATGCTGTACTTTGGCTGCTGCTGTGTTATTCCATGCATTTGCATTCCATCTCTAGCAGCCTTGCTGTGTTCCATGGTTGCAAAGAGCACTGGTGTGCCACAGTGTTCACAAGAGCTCGGGAGCTTCCTAAATGCAGTAACTGGGTCTTGTGTTCTGGAGGTTTGCTCAAAAGCTTTGGATGTTAAGGGTTAAAAAGGCTGAAAAGTGACACCTTTCTTGAGCTGTGGGTTGGCTGTTCTTGGTGCAACAAGCACTGCATCTGTTCCTTGAGAGCTGGTGATTGTTTAGCCACCTGGAGAGCCTGGGGAATCTGAGCTGTGTGAGTTAAGCAGCTGAAGGAGAGAGGATTTCCAGGAAAACCTGCTTGTCAGAATTTGGACCCTTTCTACTCACTCATGCTCCCCATGCAGGCAAGGCAAAGCTGGTTACAAGATGCCTCTAAAACACAGCAAAACGCCAGGGACTAGTTTGGTACAGGCACCTGCCACCATCCTGGGACATTCCTTGCAGGAGCAGTGGGAACGGCTTCCTGCCTTAGCATCTCATTTCCACTTGCATCTAAGTCCGATAAGCTCATCAGAGACGACCAGGCCACAGGTACCCTGCAAAAAAAACAAAGCATGCACTAAGTGAGCCAAGGCTTGTTTGTTTTGGACCCCTTGCTGGTGCAGAATGCAGTTGTTAGGTCTGTGTACAAACGGTGAGCATCCTGTTGGGCAGCAGCTGGCTGCCAGAGAGCTTGAGGCACACAGAGGAATGGAGCTGCTGTCTGCAGAGGCTGTGACAGCCTGTGTGCATGCTGCCTAAGGGCAGACTTCAGCTCTAGTTCCTGTTGATCTCGGTGTGAGCCTGTAATGAAAGTATTCAAAATTAATAATGATATAAATTTTGATATCCAGACAGAGATTGTTAATAACTATGAAAACTGTTTATTAACATTAAATCTCGCCACAAAACTTATATACAAGGTTCAAAAACGCAGGGTTTGGAAATGTATACATAGAGGGAACAGGCAAAACTGGAACACTTTAAAGGCAACCAGCATAAGCAAACATTTTTACTGGAAGAGAAGGTTTATGTGGTCACTTACACCGCTTGCAGTTAATTACCCTGCTTAGCCACTGGATGGGCGCAGGAAGCTCCTTTCTGCTTATGGCAGAAGGCAATCAATGATTACAAGAGGCTTGAAGTATTTACTCACAAAAATATCACGGGACAATACCCAAGCACGTGGTGGGGCTGCTGCCGGGCCGAAAGCTGCTGGAGGCTTTGGAGCTTCCTCAGGCTCCTGGACACTTCAGAAAGGAGGCAGACATCTCTGAGCTGGTCCTGGCTCTCTTGGCAGCAGGCTCTCACGTGCAGGCAGGACATCTTGCGGTGTGCAGTCTGGGCACGGTGTCACGCTGCTGTGCAGGCCGAACGCGTGGAGGCATCAGAGCCTCAGCAGGCATGGGCACGACAGCAGAGCGAGAGAGAGCAAGCCAGGACATGTACAAGCCCACCTTGGCCTTTTCAGGCCTACCACGACAGAGCCTTAGCTAGTTTGTTTCATTGTATGCAGTTCTTTGCAAATGCCTAGGCTCTGACTTTTCTCTCCTCTGCATTCCTCTCTGGGTGGAGGGGAATGTTGCCCTCTCCCTCAGAAGAACTGCGAAAGCAGTGGAGCTACATGTCCTTGAACCTTGCCTGTAGTTGTTTCTCTTTCCACCAGGTGACTCACAAAGCAACAGGAAAGGTGATGGTGATGAAGGAGCTGATTCGCTGTGATGAGGAGACACAGAAGACTTTCCTGACAGAGGTAGGAGCAAGATTTCAAAGAGTGTCTGAGCCAGGAGCATGCTAGAGCTCTCTTCCATCTTCTCCAGAGAGAGTGATCATGTCAGCAACCTGGCAGGAATGAAGGCACCGAGGAGGGAGACATCACACAGGGAAAAGCTGACATGAGCCGAGTGCTGCAGTGAAGTGTGACTCACACAGCAATAGATGGAGCCTTAGCTCCCACTTCATTAATTTTTCAGTGATAAGAAGCAGGCTGGGGCTGAGGCAAACTGAGCTGTGCACGGCATGAAGGATTCATCCCTTGAGCCTTGTGCATAAATACGAATGATGAGGGTCAGCATCTGTGAGATATTTAAGACTCCTGCTAAACAGGTTTCTTGCTGGCTGCCTACTGTGATTTTTAGAGTCAGATTCAGCTTCAAGACAGCTCCCTGAGTGCCTGATGCTGTGATTCCAGTCCTGTTGCACGCAGGCAGACAGAGCTGCCCAGCCAGCTCTGAGGCAGCCAAGCTCCAGGGTGCTCTCCTTACAGACTGCACAGTGTGAAAACAAAGAGGCAGCAGTTAACTGACTGCCTTGAGGCTTGAGTGTGCCCTCTGATCCCTGGAGGGCACCTCCAGCACCAGAGTGCTGTCACCAGACAGCAGATCTGTCGGCCCTTGTTCCAGTCTCTGCTTTGGGGTCTCTGCTTGCCAGGTGAAGGTGATGCGCAGCTTGGATCACCCTAATGTGCTGAAGTTCATCGGGGTGCTGTACAAAGACAAGAAGCTGAATCTGCTCACTGAATACATCGAGGGGGGCACTCTGAAGGACTTCCTCCGCAGTGCGGTGAGTACGGGAGCCTGGCAGACCTCTGCTCAACCAGGCTGCCAGAGTGGTGTGGGTCGCACCAGCCCGTGTGGAGTTTGCCGTTAAGTCTTCTGTGGAGCTGTGGAAGAGCTGCTGCTTGGCTGTGGCTGGCCTGAGACAGCAAGCCCCTTCCTCCTGGGGCTGTCCCCTTCTCCTCTGCCTACTGTGAGAGGCTCTGTAGCTGGCTGCTGAGAGTCCCTGACCACTGAGGACTTGCCTTTCAGGACCCGTTTCCCTGGCAGCAGAAGGTCAGCTTTGCCAAAGGGATTGCCTCGGGAATGGTGAGTTCTGGCAGTGCCTCTGTCACAGAGCAAGCAGGCCCAGGGGTAGCTGAGGTGGTGTCTGAGGGGCTGTGGGGGGCTGCCTGGTTCAGCTCTGTGAAGGTGCAGGGACTGACTGGGAGCCCCTAACACCAGGTCTTCTCCCTCCATTCCAGGCTTACCTGCACTCCATGTGCATTATTCACAGAGACCTGAATTCACACAACTGCCTAATCAAGCTGGTGAGCTGCAGCTCTGGTCCTTGTCTCAGCTGTGAAATGTTCTCTACAGCTGCTTCTGTTCTTTTAACCCTTTAATGACTTTTTAATTGGCACTAAGGATTCAGACAGGTGTGGGGTGTGCATGTGTGTGGTGTGCTCCCTTTTTGGCAAGATTGTTGTGTAGTCTCATTCCCTCAAGCCTTGCCCTTGATCGCTTGGCCACTCAGGACTAGCAGGGGATGAAAGTCTGATCAAATGCCAGGTGGGACAGGAAGGGTCCAGTTTTCCCCTGGCAGGTGTAGCCAGGTTGGTGGGGTTAGTGTTAGCAGCTGCTCAGAGAGCAAAGCAATGAAGAGAGTGGTGAGGAGTGGGGGTGGCGAGCAGGCATCTGCGCCTAGACAGCTTGCTAGGCACGGCTGGGTGCAGGGCACCTTGGCAGCTGCCCCAGTGTAATGGGCAGTGAACAGGACCTGCAGCCTCCTTGCTCTGAGGGAGCCAAGAGGTGTCAGCAGCTTGCTCTAACACCCTGGCGCAGGACAGGACGGTGGTGGTGGCTGACTTCGGGCTGTCGCGGCTGATCGTGGAGGAGAGGAAGAAGCCAAGCCTGGAGAAGCCCTCGGCCAAGAAGCGGAGCCTGCGCAAGAGCGACCGCAGGAAGCGCTACACCGTGGTGGGCAACCCCTACTGGATGGCCCCCGAGATGCTCAACGGTGAGGCGCTGGGCAGGGCAGGAGGCAGCCTGTGCCAGGGTACAGTGGGATTAGTACAGGGTACGGATGGGATTAGTGAGAGCTCCGGGGCCCAAGCAGCAGCCAAACCCATTAAGAGCCTGCAGGTTAGCCCTGCTGGAAGCAAGCTTGCTTAGACGCACAGGGCCCTCGGCTGTGCTGCTCTCACACTACCTAACCTTGGAAGCCTCTGTCCCAGTACAGGCAACGTTTCTGGCTCGACAGCAGCATTCCTCAGGAGGGTGACAGACCTGAGCTTGCTGTGATCCAGATAACAGCAGAGACAAAAAAGCCCTGAAATAAGACCTGAGATCAGTTACAGCCTGGTGCTTTGGAGCGGTCCCTCGAGGCAGGGAGTTGTTAGACTCCAGGGCAAGGCTTGCCTGTGATGTGGTGTACGCCCAGGGAAGAGCCATCTGCTGCCAGGTTTGCTGCACCTCAGGATTGGGGTGGGGCTTGTCCAAGTGCAGGGAAATCTGGGTTTTGGCATGCAGCCCTCAGCTGCACTAAGGACCAGCTATGGTCCTTAGGGGAAAAAACTGCCTTTTAGGAGCAAAATGCAGGGAACAAACCCTGCTAATGAGCAGGTCTGTCTGCCCAGGTGAGCAGTCAGCCTGGCTGTCATGCCAGCCTTGTCCAGCATGCTCCAGCAGGGAAGGGAGGACTGAGCTTCTGTCCCTCCACTGCCCATGGTGCTTCCTTGTGCGTCTGCTGTTCAGTTTTCCCTCTGCCAAGGCCTGCAGCCCCTACTGGAGTCTGAGGCTCCTCAGAGCCTGTCTCAGCTCAGCATTGCTCGGGAGGGCAGCACAGTGTGACATCACCTCTGAAAGCCAGGCTGGCTTGGCAGGGGGTGCCTGTGTGCAGGGAATGGCAGGCTGCGGCCAGCCTGCTTCCCAAAGTGCCGCTGCTGGCTGTAATTTATTACCTCTGCAGTGACTGCAGCAGGCCCTGGGCACTGCTGGCTGCTGGGGAGGCTGAACACTGGCTGCTGAGTGCACTGCTGAGATGCAGTCCCTGGGCCCAGCTGTCCTCAGCATCCTGATCCACAAAGCTCCTCTGTGCTGTCCCAGGAGATGACAGCAGCAGGGCTGTGATAGCTGATGATGTCCAGGAAGGTGCATTTGGTCCATGTGTCTTGGCAGCTGAACCTGCTTGGGTTCAAGCCTTGCTGTGTCTCCTGTTTTAGAGCCCTCTGGGGAATAGGCTTAGTTAAGCTTTGAGCTGGCAGTGCCTGCAAGAGCTGGCTGGGGAACTGCCTGTTGCAGAGCTGAATGTCCTGTGCTTCCTGCAGGACAGAGCTACGATGAGACAGTGGACATCTTTTCCTTTGGGATTGTCCTCTGTGAGGTAAGAGCAGCACCTTCATGGGCTTTTTCCCCATGGCCATCTCCTTGCACACACGGGTGCCAGCCAGTGCTGAGTGTGCAGTCTGTGACCTGGCAGCATGAGCTTAGGCACCTCTGCTCCCTCAAGGAGGATAGCTGCCTTCCTGATCCCAGAGAGAGCTGCTTTCTGTGCTGAAAGGAGTAGAGAGTCCTCCTGGACTAAGGGAAGCTGTAAAAGAAGCCCCTCGAGTTCTGCCTGAGCCCTGCTACCCATCCAAAAGTAGATCTCTTCTCTAAACCGGCCATACCTTTTGCCACTGCCTCCAGCTTCGGTCACCTCAGCACTTTCAGGCCCTGCCCTGCAAAGATGGGGAAACTGAAACCTCTGTGCAGGTGCATTCATGGAGCTTGCAGCCTGAAGTCTGTTGGCTTATCTGCAGGCAAGGCACAGCCCTTCTGTCCCAGCAGGCTCTTTGGCCTGCAGAGCACCATGCAAATGCTGCCAGGTGTGTCCAGTGTGAAAGATAAGTAAGAAAATGGAAATGCAGGTGAAGGGCAACATGTTGGGTGTGTGGGTAACAGCACACTCCCAGGCTCACTAGGGCACACCAGCAGAGTTTCATCTTTGGTGTTTGGATGAAGGGGACAAAGGAAAGATCTGTGCAGAAATCTTTGTGGCCCCATCTGGAGCTCTGCTTCCACCAGGCCCTCCTCTCAGAGAATGTTCTGGCTGTGAGTGATAGATTAAGGAACTTGAAGAATCCCTATATGGGGCTTAAACAGTCACTTTGTGCAGCAGAAAGACAAAGGGCTGGCAGCACAGCAACATTTTCCTTGTCTCCAGAATCAAGATGCAAAAGAGAGAAGTTGCACACTCCAAGAGATAAGGAGCTCAGTCTGCCAAAGCACACACCGGGCACCCTGCTGACTGGTTACAGGATGTGGCTGTCCCGAGACGCTGGCACAGCAGAGCCTGGCTGGTTATAAACCACACCCGAGGAGCTTTCACACCCAGCCTCCTCTCCGTGTGACTTGTGCTGACACTGACCTTGTCTGAGGCCAGCTCCCCTTGCAGCTCTCTGCCGTGGCCTCCTTTGAGTCCCCCGGTGCTGAGGTGGGGAGTGCCCTGGCAGGTGGGCGAGCACTGGGACTTGTGAGTGCCAGGGCAGGGCTTCTGTCTGCTCCACCCAGCCCTTTCCTCTGCCCTGGCCTGCAGCCTCCTGTGTGTTCCTCGGGGTTGGCCTTCCCTTTGCCCCAGCTCTCCAGCTGGGTACAGTAACGCAGCAGCTCAGCCTCGGTGGGGCTGCTGACTTCACAGCATGGTTTAGGCCAGGCTCTGCAGCCAGGAGCTTTGCTGGTGGTGTGGAGAGGCTGTGGGAGAGGGGGGATGGGACCACAGGGTGCATTGAGGCTGCCATCAGAAGGGGCTGCATCATCCCCAGCAGCGGGCAACACAGGAGTCAACCCAGCAGTGAGACATGGCTGAGCTCTCTGAGGGGTGCAGATCATCCTCTGTCTTCTAGCAGAGACCTTGAGGAGAGAGGGAGGGCATCTGGGCCCTCTGCAGCAGTGGGCACACAGCCAGGTGTGGAGGTTTCACTGCTGGAAGGCAGGGACAGCCTTTCTGCTTCGTCCCTTCCCCTAGCACTTAGAGAGCACCTGCCTGATGCTGCAGTGCCTCGTGTGCAGTGCCTCGTGTGCAGGCTCTCTGCCAGTGCTGCTGTGCTCCTCTTCTCAGATCATAGGCCAGGTCTATGCCGACCCCGACTGCCTGCCGCGCACGCTGGATTTCGGCCTCAACGTCAAACTCTTCTGGGAGAAGTTTGTTCCTGCTGACTGCCCTCCAGCCTTCTTCCCTCTGGCTGCTATTTGCTGCAGACTGGAACCAGAGAGCAGGTAGGTTTGGGGCCTGCAGACTGTCTCCTTCGTGAGCCTAGAGGACATGCCCGAGTGGAAGGATCGCTCTGCACAGGAGGTGAGAGGGCTGTGTGCCAGCCTTCTGTGGGAGTGCTCAAAGGCTCCCACATGAGGAGAGGCTCTCCCCAGCTTGGGAGAGACACCGCTGCAAGTGCTGGAGGCTTCTGACAGAGTTCCTGAGACAGGTGGGGTAAAGGATTGTTCAGGGCGGCTCAGGTACAGAAAGCAGGGGCAGGCCTTGGCAACAGCTGCAGAAGGTGAACAGCTTTCATTTGTGAAACTCAGAGCTTGAGCACAGCGCTAATGCCAAAGGTGTTCCAACAGAGCCAGACCTCCCTGGCCCCCAGCTGTAAAAATGAGCAGCCCAGATGAGGACTTAGCAGCCTTAGAAGCTGAGTGGGGAGGGAC
This sequence comes from Ramphastos sulfuratus, assembly GCA_013399055.1. Lineage (NCBI taxonomy): Eukaryota > Metazoa > Chordata > Aves > Piciformes > Ramphastidae > Ramphastos > Ramphastos sulfuratus. The sequence goes on from WBNM01014469.1 coordinate 42,614, forward strand.
AGGGTCCTGGAGACACAGCTTTACTGCGTGCTGTTCCACTTCCCCTTTCCCACTCACGCTCCCTCGTTGCTGCTTCTAGGCCTCCCTTTTCCAAGCTGGAAGATTCCTTCGAGGCTCTCTCCCTGTACCTGGGAGAGCTTGCTATCCCCTTGCCATCCGAGCTGGAGGAGCTGGATCACGACGTGAGCACGCAGTATGGCCTGACCCGTGACAAGCTGCCCGAGGGCAGGCCCTAGGCAGCTCACCCTGCTGCCAGCACCACCACACTGGAGCCAAGATGAGCGATGGGGAGGGAGATGCACTTCAGCCACTTCAGGGCATTAATGGGGCACCACACTATGTGCTGCTGCATTGCCTCTCTCTCCCCACCCAGCACCCCTCCCCTTGGACATCCTGGTTCACTCTGGATTTCTGTCATGTTTCAGAAGCAAGAAGGGCTGCTTCTTGCCAGCCTCACCTAGGAAAGCTGCCCAAGGCTGTTTCTGGCTCGAGAGCTGTTTTATCTGGCCTTTTCAGGCCGCTTTACTCTGGTGCCTTAGAACTTGGCTGCAAGCTGTGAAGCCACCCTGGCCTCTTAGCCAGGGAGGGAACTGCTAGAGAAGACTCTCCTGGGCAAGGACCAGCATTTCTGGAACTGCTTCTCCCACTACCTGCTCTGCTCAGAACAGGGCCATTGGACATGCACACCAGGCCCCATGAGGACAGTGTGTGTGTTTGTGCGTGTGTTAACAACCACCCACAGAGATTCTGGCCTTCGGTGTGCATCAGGGGAGGGAGTGAAAAGCCCCAGGACCTGGGCAGCTCTCCTGACAGACCTTGTCCCTGGGGAAGCCTGTAGGAATTGTTTTGGTTTGGTTCTGTGGATTTTTTTTCCTCCTGTCTCTGAATACCTCCAAAAGCCTGCCTAGAAACACTAAGACTGAGCTCTGCTTGTCCCTCCTGCTGGTGAACGAGGTAGGCAGCAAATGAGCCACTTGAGCATCTTCAGCTCCTGAGCCTGCACAGGGAGTTTGCCTGCCCAAGAACCTTAATCTAGGGGAAAGTATCTGAACCTGAATGTGTAGAACTGCACTGGGCGCTGGCTGGGGACAGCCCTGGGGCACTGAAGCTGCTGGAGCTCACCCTGTGGACACAAGGTGACAAAGTGGCAGAAGGTGCTCTTCAGAAGACCAGGGGCCTGAAGTGGCTTTTGTGCCTGGGCAATGGCACAAGGGCACATGGCCAAGGTTACTTAAAGCATGGACTTGCTCTGAACAGAAAAGTGCTGGAGAAGGTCCCAGCCTCCCAGGAGTGGCAGCTGGAAGACTAATCCTTCAGCTGCCACTACCTCATCCCTTCCTGCAGACTCTGCAAGTTACTCCCTTTGAAGGTCCTTCTTGCAGCTGCTGCTGCAGCACCTGCGCTGATTCTCCAAGCAGAAACCTTCCTCAGGGTTGTTCCCTTCTTTTGGGGAGAAAAAAGAGCTTGGAGGCATGGGAGGTGGTTGGGGTCTTGTTTTCTTCTAGTGGGAGAAGCAAGCTGCTACTGCAGTGGCTCTGGTGGCTGGCAGGACCAAGCACAAGCTGTCTCCAGCCCTGCTCTCCAGCCACAACCAGCTTGGTGTAGCTGAATTTCACTGTGCCCCCCCTCGGCCCTCCTGCCCGTGGCACCAGGTGCTGGGGGATGGGGTTAGGCTTTGCTGTTTCCTTCCCTACCACTGAGTTTAAAGTGTTCTGTAAGAGCACAGGGGACCAGCCAGCAGCTGGCAAGAGGGGTGTGCAGGGAGGCTGCTTTCAGCTGGTGCAGTGGTGGTGTAGGAACACTAAGGACTCCCTGTGCTGTGGGCCAGTGGAGGAGCCTCTCTAAACTGGGTCTGCTGGATTCAGGATTCATAGGACTTGCCCAGGCTGGTTTATGGGGGGGACCCCCGAAGGGAAGAGTCCTGGGTGATGTGTGGGTGGGGTTTATTAACTGTGATATGCACAGCTCCATGTTCTAACTAAATTAAAGAGGAGTAAAGGTATGCCATGAAAACAAGCTCTGATGCTCTTGCATAAAGCAGGAAGCGGCAATGTTCTCAGGTTTCTGCTGCTGTCACCAAACGGCAACATCAAAACCACAGACCCAGCAGCACCTGGAACTCCCTGTGGTCAGCCAAAGGGCTCTGCCACACTCAGAGCTACAGAGGCAGTGCCAGTCTTTGACAGTCCTGGGTACCTGGAGTAATGGAAATGCACAGGGCCGCTGTGTAGCTGGTTGGTGGTTGCCGGGTTTAAGGGTGGGCATGAGTCAGCAGAACATGAAGCCTCTCTCCACCTCCTTTTCTTGACCCCAGGATAAAAGCACACACAGCCCGTTGTTGGAAACCTCTGATTATGAAATTAGTAGTTGAAGGGGAGTGCAAGGCAAGAACTGAACAAACCTGCTGCCAGAGTGCCTCCTGTAAGCTACTGTGCTTCCCCAAAGCAGTGACTGGCAGGAAGGGGCTGTGACTGAGAACCGACCCCCCGGGGGGCAGCCTGCTTAGTCAGCGCAGCTTACAGCCACAGCTGCTTTCCAGGAACAGCCTCAGGCCATGGCAGCAAGGGCAGCTCTGCACCCCTTGGCACTGCGGGTGCATGGAGACACTGCCTGCAGGGCTTTACCCTTGGGCCATCTTCCCCTGGCCCTGCAGTGGCTGCAACAAGCCAAAGGATGCTGCTCTGGCAGGAGGCAAGTACAGAGGAGCCACAATCCACACAGAGCCTTTGCCTTTTAAGCTTTAATACAAGGTAGCACAATCTGCACCTTCTCAGAATGAGGTATTTAAAACATTTTACAAACAAATGGTATTCAAAGGCATTTAAAAATAAAACATTTCCCTTTTCTGAATCAAACATTGACACTAAAACCCCTGCTGCCAAGTGCTGCTCCCTGTTAGGCCCACAGCTATAAAGCAGATGGCTACAGAACTAACTTGCATGGCTTGAGTCCCCTGAGGTGGGGAAGGTTTCCCTGAACTGGCCTTGCCTTGCTGCTGCTTGGGACCCTCTGCAGCAGCCATCCCTTCTAGCCCCGCTGAAATGCTGACTGATAGTTGTCAGAAACCCTCTGTGCCAGGGCCAGGTGCTGAGCAAGCAGCCTTGCTGCACAAGCTGTGTGTGGAGGAGGCTGGGCCAGGAGCCATGCCCTAACTCAAGGCTCTCGCAGCAGCAGCTGCCCTGTCCCACCCTTAGAGCTGCTACATCCTGCCCAAGGGGACCTCCACAGCTGGCTCTGTAGAAAGCCAAGGGGTTTCAGAAGGGGATGTTCCCTAACCTCAGTGCTCAACCTGCTGTAGGTAACCAGAGGGCAGTTTGTTTCCTTCGCAACTCTCTACTGCTGGCCTTTGGTCTCCTGTCTCTGTAGGTGAGCAGGAGGCACAGACCACCTGGACACCTACAACCACACTGCAGGGGAATGATGTGGCCTCAGCCCTGGAAGACCTGGATTTGTTAAGAGCTTGAGAAGAGCTTTTCCAAATTGATATTCGGGCTAAACATACTGCTCCTGGCTGAAGTCATCTCTCAAACCCTTCCTTGGGGAAAAAAAACCTGATCCAGCAACAGGATTCTGGGCAGTGCCTCCAGCTCTCAGCCACTAAAGCAAGAAGGCAGGAACTATGCTCAGAGTGTAACTATCTAGCTAGGTCTGCCGTGAAGCTCCCACCAGTCCCTGCAGCACTGCTCCCTCCAGGCTGAAACTTCAGTAACAGTGCACACCATTAAGTAGGAACAGAAAGATAGGAAGCCAAGACCACGCTGCGGGACATGGGATCTGTGGCCAGCTGTGAGCCTGGCCTGTCATCCCCCCCAGCTCCTTGGCACACCATGGAGATAGGTGGGAGGAAGCAGCAGGGTCCACACCAGTCCCCAGCTGGTCATGCACTGAAAGGTGCCCTTCAAACAGATGGTGATGAACAGCCCTTGTCCTGTCCCTCTGCATCACCTTCACCTGGCTCTCATCAAAAAGAAAACAAAACAGAAATGAACACGGCAGCCCCACACTGGCGGCGGGAGGCTGCAGGCTTTGCTCTGCCTGTGGTGCTCTTGCCCGAGCTGCTCAGGCCCCAGGGGTACCTGCCTGCCCCATCAGCGGGCCGCCGCCCTCCTGCCTGTCCTCCACGGGTGTCTGGTTGGTGTGCACCACGATGGTGCTCTCATCCACCAGCTCACAGGCAGGGTTGCTGAAGGCAGCCAGGGGCAGTGTGATGCGCTGCAGCTCGCGCTCGTACGCCTTCTGGGCCTGCTTCTCCTTCAGCTCCTTCCCCCTAGGGTGGAAACAGAGGCACAACCTGTGCACAGGCAGCCACAGCAGAGGCCACACGGCAGAGGAGAAGGGACTCTGCCCCACCAAGAGCCGTGTTTCAGCTGGCTGCAAGGGGCCAGGAATGCTCGAGCAGGGGGCAGTGGTTGCCCAGGGAGGTGGTTGAGGCTCCCTCCCTGGAGACATTCAAGGTGAGGGTCTACAAGGCTCTGGGCAACCTGATCTAGGGGAGGATGCCCCTGCTGACTGCAGAGGCGTTTGGACTGGATGACCTCTGGAGGTCCCTTCCAGCTCAGACCACTCTGTGAACAAAGGAGCAGCCCAGTGAAGCCTGTCTCTTGGTTGCTGCCCGTGCTACTGCTAACCGAGGACTGTAAAGCCAAGCCAGGGTTCTCCTTCACACCACGGAGCTGACAGACATGCCCTGATGCCTCATAGGCCCATGGCACCACCTGGGACAGGCCCAGGGAAGCAGAGAGCTGCAGCAGAGCCCAGTGCTGTGGAAAAGAGCTCCCCCCTAGCCTGCTGTGTCTGCTGATGGTGGTGTCAGACTCTGCCCTCTGCTGCAGCAAACCGACCTGTGTAGCAGGTTAGGCTGTTCCTGAAAGTATTAAAGCTTCAGAGCTGGCCCTGCCTTCTGCAGCTCACGGTTCAGTACCACAACCAGCATCTCAAACCCACCCCGACCTTCACCTGTTGCTAAGGGAGGCAACACCTCTGTAATCTGCACTGAGGAAGAGCTGCCCTGCTTTACACGCGTTGGCTCCCAAAGAGCCAGCTGGACCAGAGGCACTGAACCCAGGGAAGGCCTCTCCCCACAGCTCCCCACACCTGCTAGCTTGCACACACAATCTGGAGAGCACGACGAGAGCAGACAGTAAAGCTGCACTGCAGCCCTGCTCCACATTCAGCAGAGCTGAGATGGACAAAGTTCAACGCTGCTCTGTTGCTTCTTCCCCGGGAGAAGAGAAGCAAGGTGGGACAGGTAGCACTGACTGCCCCCGGGCCTGAGATGCTGTCGGGCAGTGCCGTGGGGTTTCCTGTCGGCACACAAGCACTTGGGCTGCCTTCCCGAGCTGCCTGCAGCCCAGCAGGCAGCGCCCTCTGAGACGGCAGCTCAGGCCCGGTCCCTGCACAAGCAGGGCTCTGTGTTCTGCTCCTCCCCCTCCCTTCCCTCATTTATTATCAACACTTTCATAAGGACATGTCCCAGCTTGGGAAAGGGCTCCTTCTGCTTGGCTGTCTCAGACTGCTGTCAAACAGCCAAAACACGGAACGAGCCCTCCCAGAGGAGGCAGCCTGAGCCTTCGCTTGCGGCAGTCACTCCCTGCCGTTTGCTAATCCTGCCCCCGGCTCTCTGAACTTACCTGCCTGCTCTTAACCACCGAGCTCCAATGCCGCTGACCTACAGAAGCATTCTGGCCACCAGAGTGGAGTGGCTGGACAAAGCATGATTCCAGTGTCAATCCAGGATAGACCTACACCACACCAGAGCTCTGGTGAAACCAACTGTGCCCAAACTCAGCTTCACAGGACACAACACACGAGTGGCAAAGAATGTGCCAGCTGTTCTCTTCTAAAGCTAGCTGCAACAGAGAGCCCAGGAGAGTGGGTGGCCTGCTAGGCCTGGTCTTTTTCTGATCACAAAGATCTCTCCTGTGAGAGCACCTTTCCAGCTCTTATGGAAATTCACCTCCCCTGGATGCACCTAAAAAGCCACACCAAGGTGCACATGGACACGTAGGGATAGAAACCAAAGAGAGCAGCTTGCAGCTGGGAATGGACCCCAAGAGCACACTGCCTACAGCAGCCGCCAGACAAAGCACTATAGCCACTGACCTCTTATAGATGTATCCCAGGACAACGCCGGCTCCAATGGCAATGATGATCACCATCATCATCAGCCCCAGCACATAGCCTGTGAAGAAGACCCAAATGAGAGGCAGCAGACACAGTTAAACCACTGCTTTGAGAGCTTCAAAACAGATCCACCCTGCCTGAGTTACAGGAACAGACCCCTCACTAGATCCTGGGGTTGTACCTAGCATCCCCAGGTCCTTCTTTTCTTTGGAGTTCATCTGCACTCTCTGGCTGATGCCAATGACAGGCTGCACTGCGGCTGCCTCGCTGCGGGAGGGCAGGGTGTCAGCTGGCTCAAACACCTGGCTGGCCTCCTGAGAAGTGCCAACTCCTGCTGCAGGGACTGGGGCGGTGGCAGCTGCAGCATCTGCTGAGGAGAAAAAGGAGACAGACAAAACACGGAGCACTGATGAGTACTCCAGAACAACAGGTGCCTTGCCCGTGGGACAGAGCTGGACTGGCAACACTGAACCACCTCCCAGCTACACTGAGAAACACTTCTTCCCCTAAGATGTCACCAGAACTCCCATCAAGGCAGACCAAATATGTTCTCCTCCCCATGGTTTCTCTTGACTTGAGCATCTGTAATGAGGAGTGCATGGCACCACCACAGAAGAGATGAAGTCAGGCAGCAGCAGGAAAGACAGGCTCAGGGCATGGGTCCAGGGAATGCACAATGACTTGACTTAGTGCGCAGATCGATCTACAGGCTGCAGTTTCAACTGTGCTCAACAGACATGCACAAGCCCAAATCTCCCAAGAGTCTCTTTTTCTTCCATCCTCCTGACCCAGGAAGGATAGTCCAGCTGGTGTGAAAACAACCTGGGGCCATTCTTCTCACCCAGCCCCTCTCTGCAGCCATGCAGCAAACTCCTTCAGCATGATGGACAGGCTGTCAGAGCCACACTTGAAACAGCATAGCCACTGACTAGTGCAGGTACAGCAAGATCTGCCTCAGCCAGGGCCCCACCAAAGGCGCCTAAGGATGGATGCTCATGGCCCAGACTCCTTCCTGGTGCTGTGGATTTTGTATCAACAGCATTGCAAGATTTTTCCAGGTAGCTCCTTTCATGGCAGAGTAACAGCTGTGACAGTGGAAAGTTGGTACCTATTACCTGTCCTAAACAAAACAGCCCTACTTTGTGGAAATGCTGTGCACAGTATGCATCCACACCTCCAAACTCCATCACCTGGATCTCACCCCACAGCTGGCAACAACCCCATGGGGATTTCCTGTCTGCAGCCATCTTGAGTCCTCCGTGGAATGTGAAATGGAAGCACAGAAGGGGAGCCAGAGACAGGAAATCAGGGTCCCAGTGCTGCACAGCGGCTTTGCAGAGTCAGCCAGAGAAGCTGCACCAAGGGGAGCTACGGCACACATCTACAACAACAAGGGGCTCGCTCTAAAACATGAGACCAGAATAGCAAACCACTTAAAGGTGCAAACAGTGTATTGGCTGAAAGGTCAGGGAGCTCTCCTGGTGCCAGAGCTGCAGGACTGTTTGAGTTAAGGGTCTTGGCAGCAGAATATTTGGCTTGCTTCACCTTTAAGGAAAAGCAGGCAGAAAACAAAGTGAAGAAAAGGGGAGGGTGTATGTGTGGAGGAAAGTGTTTACATGCAAAGACAGCAACCCCAAGGGATGGCAGAGTGCATAGATCTTGAGAGGCTCAGAAATAAGTAAACAGTTCCAAAAATCCAAGCGGTTACTTTGGCTGCAGTGAGTACTGACACCTCCTCTCCCTGAAACAAGCTTCAGTTGCAGATCTCTTGGCAAACCAAGATCTGTTTCCCACCCTGCCCGTGAGGAACCCAGTGTTTGAGGCTTTCTATTTCTTAAGACACTCCCTAGCTCTCATTTTGTCCAAGATTTTCCCCCACCTGTACCCAAATTCACCCCGGCACTCGTTTGGCAGCAGGACACCTGTTTAGACTATAGGAACGTACCCCCGAGCAATGGTCTGCCCACATCCCTGCAGTTTCTGGACGCCCAGACCGCAGCCCTTTGGAGCACAGCTAGAGAGCCCTACGGTGACCAGTGAAGTACGGGGGACCCGGCCCGGCTCCGCGCCTTTGCCGGCACCGGTGGAAAGCTGAGGGCGGAGCAAGGCACAGCTGGGAGGCAGATGTGCACTCGGAGGCGAGGGCTGGAGGGGAGCCCCGGGAGGGCAGTGACGCTGCTACAGCTCGGAGTTGTTTGTGTGCGGGGGGACCCCGCCCTGCTGACAAAGCCAGCCCTCGGCGGCAGCGGGCAGGGGGGGAGGGCAGTGCCCTGAGGCGGGCCGGAAGAGAAGGGGGTCGGGCTGGGCCTGCCTGGGCACTGGGCGATGTCGCAGGGTCTCCGCTCGGGAACCCCGGTGGCTCCTTGGACGTAGCACCAGGGCGCGGCGTCTCCGCCCGGGTTTCTGCAGCTGCTGTGGTCCTCCGCGACTGCAGGCGGGCAGCGAGCCATCAGCAACGGGACCGACACCGCCCCGCGCCCCCGGCGGCTCACCGGCCACTCCCTCCTGTCCCGGGCCCCGGACCCACCTGCCGGGAGTGCGGCGCCGGGGCCGCTGCGCACCGCCAGCCAGTTGAGGCACGGGGCGCCGCCGGTGGCCACTCGCCGGCTGCCGCGGAGGCACTCTGCAGAGAGACGAGGCCGAGCCGTGCGGGCGGCCCGGGCAGCCCCGGCTCGCCCCCCGCCCTCCCCAGGGGTCCGCGCGCCCCTCCGCAGCTCGGCCTTTGTCCCCCGCAACAAAGGCGGCAGGGGCCCGGGCAGCACGCGCGACACTCACCCTCGGCGCCCCGGGCGGCCGCGAGCAGCAGCGAGCCCAGCAGCACGGCGCCCAGAGCCGCCGCCCGCCGCGGGGCCCGGCGCAGCATCCTCGGCGCGGAGGGCGAGAAGCCACCGCCAGCCCGCCCGTGCGGCGCGGCTCGGTTCGCCTCGCCTTGGCTCGGCTCGCCTCGGCTCCGCTCGGCGCCGCGGCGAGACCTGCCCCGGCTCTTCCCTCCCCGGTAAACAACCGCCGGGCTGCGCTCTTCACCCCCCCCTCCCCGCGCCGCCGCCGGGTCCTAAGGCTGCAGCTGCCCGCCCCCGGGCGGCTCCCGGGCCCGTCGGGGAGCCCCGGGAGGGGAAGGGGCGGCCGCAGTGGGGCAGGGCTGGGGCAATCGGGACGTGTCGCTGTTCCGCCGTGTCTCCCACGCGGGAACGCCAGGACTGAGCGCGGCGATAGGAACTCGGTACCGCAAGTACGGCTTGGGGGCCGCTTGGCTGGGCAGGAACAGAAGGAAACGTGCTCGAAGCACAGTTCTGCGCCCCACACCTGTCCTCCACAGCCGCAGCGAAGTCCTGGGGCAAAAGAGGAGACTCCCGACACGAAACTAGGCTTGAACCACTGACTGGCAGGGAAAGCATTTGCCTTTAGGGATTTTAAATCGCCCTCTCCCCTAGAGAGGGACTACATTCTCCTGCCCCCATTTCTCCCTTTGGGTTCTCCTAGCCCTGGAGAGAGAGGTGGTGGGCAAGTGGTACCCACTGCTGTGCAAACTGTACATGTCCACGTCGAACGTTTACATTCTTTCCAGTTGCTTTGCTTTGACTCTACAGACACATAAGAGCTGTGCCTGCTTACAGAAAAACAAGATAAGGAGCCTGAAAATGCTTTCAAGTCATTATCCTGCAGTCATCCAGCCATGGCAATAAAGCCTCTCTGCAGACATCTCGACTGGGCTGCAACAAACACTTCTGTTTCTGAGCAGGCAGCGGTACCCAGACCTGGCAAGGCCAGCAGCTGCGCACAAGCATCCAGAGGCTCCAGCAGTGTTTCTGTTCTACACTAGTGAAACACAAGCAGCTGAGTGCTTTGGCCCTGCTTGGCGGTGAGCCCTGAGGTGGCCAGGGCCAGCTGATGGGTTTGTAGCCAAGGCACAGGCCTGCAGCACAAGGTACTGTTTCTGGCTTCCCCACAGAGCTCCTTCTGACCTTGGTCAATCTGCCTGCCTTGCTCCTCCAGCCTTCCCTTCCTTTGTTACCTGAGATACAACCAAACCTTCCTTCCCAGAAAAGAACAGGGCAGGTCCCTTCTTGTAAAGTGCTTTGAAATCACATGGAAGCCATCGAACACAGCAGGAGATTTCTGTGCCGGGCAGCTGCATGCCTATCCATTGTTGGATGAATTGCCTCTCGGGGCTATGCTGGCTGGAGCAGAGATCCTTCCACACTCTCAGATGCTTCCATCCGGGTAGTGCTGTCTGTCAGGCTGCCACAGGTACTTGTGTGACAAGCAGGCTAAAGCTGCTGATCCAACCCAACTTTTGGCCTTTTTTTTTTTTTTTTTTTTTTTTTTAACCAGGTCATGCAGACTTTAACCCTTTACAGCAAGGTCTTCTGCGGCATCCAGTCCAAGCAGAGCCACAAAAACCCCCAGATGTACCAGCGCGGCAGAGGGGTAATGAGGAAACCAGGCCAGTTAAGCAGCACTACAGTGAACATGAAAGCATCAGCCTCAGCACTCGTGTGTGATTCATGCTTTAGCTATGACCTGCCACTACAGCAAGGGTAGATTAATCACGTCAGATCACAAAACTACAGCTAGGCTGTACAAAAAGCCCCAGCTGTGTGCCAGTGCTGACAGACATCACCAGCTAAGATGTCTGTTTTGTGGCAATGTGCTCATTGTCTGCACAGAAGCTCGGCTGCTGCGTTCCGTGCTCGCCAGTCACCTCCTCTGAGGGCAAGGCTAATGGCAGTAAGCAAGAGCTGTTAATAAGGACTGTTGGATCAAGCCTTCTCTGCAGCAGCTCTTCCTAAGAGATTTTTATGGGACAAAAACTGAAGGGCCACACATGCAGCCAGAGAACAGCCTGGCCAAAACAGTGTGCAGAGGGCTGCCAACCTGTACAACTGATTTATTTTTGCTCATTTGAGTCATGAGACAGACTAACGCTTCCATGTCATCTTGCACAGAAAACACCTCCTCCTGTGCATCCTGGTCCAGGAACTGCAGGCTGGGCAGTAATCCCTGTGGAAACAAATCTCAGACCTTCCCAGCTCTCTCTCCTGTTATGTAATAAGATAAATTTGCAGTTCTCATTACACCCAGCCAAGTTCCAGCAAACCATTTGAGTGTCTCGTCCACAGAAGGACAGTGGGGAATCTGGGAGAAAAGCAAAAACGTTCATATTTATGGTAAGGATCAAAGTCTTTTCTGCCACTCCTAAGCATCATTTTTGCTCTTTCATCTGCAGCCTTCTCCAGGATGAGGGAGGATTTATGCCTGGCACTTTCACAATGTTTAACAAGATGTCAGGTGGCAGCTGTCAAAGGCAGACTCAGTTGCTCTTTCTGCTCTTTGGGAATGGCTTTGCTCTCTTGCTACACTTCTGGAGATTCAACCTGACATTGCTTCCTAGGACTTGTTTTTAAAGTAACTGCCCAAGCTGTAAGCCAGTAGCTCTGCAACTCCATCCTCACACAACTGACATGTCAAAGCGTGTGTGCACTGTACACAGAAACCCTCCACAGGACAATAACATGCTGGGTTTTGGGATGAGGGTCATTAAGCATCCTCCCTAAGCCCCATGAGCCAGTTTCAGCTGTGAGCTGGTACCTTTCCGCTGTTTACTTTATATAGGCCCCAGGATGCATGTTGTCTGCTTTCTCTCTCTCCCGTCTGTCAACTGCTCCTTCTTGCTTGCTTGTTCTACTTTTTCACCTGTGGAAAAATTCAGAGTGTATGGAGAGTTTTCCTGAAGAAATAAAAAGGAGCTAACATACTGCACAGCATGCTGTGCAAAGAGATGTAGCCACCCAAGTGCAGCTCTAGCAGGGCTCTGCAAGGAGCCATCAAACCCAGCCTCCCTCTCTGGCCACAACCAATATGCTCAGAGCTTCCAGGGCAAATGTTCATCCAGCCCCCTGTGAAAGAACTAACATGCTTCATCAATTCATCTGACTAGGTAAGATACTGGGGGGAGCAAGCAAAGCCACTGTTCTAATCTAAGCATCCTCTCCTGGCCAAGTGAGCACGGATTGCCTCAACTGGCACAAGCTGACCATTGCCCTCCTCCTAACAGGGGCTGTGGCACCCTCCCACAACTACTTGTCTTCTTTCTAGGCAACCCAAAATTATTCCTCCATTTTCCCCCTCAAAACTATTTTTTTCTAAACCATTTTCTTCTCCCTTCATAAACTGTGATGCCTACAAATGAAGCTGGTACACCCTGAGGCCTCACCCACCATGCAGAGGAGTATTGGAGCTTAAGAAGCATCCAATGTTACTGAGCAGGACCAGGTACTTGCAACTCCACCTAAACCAGGGGCTTCTTACTCCGTCCTCACCTCTCTCTGGACCATGAAAATAACTGTGGGTCTCACCTGTAAAAAGCCTTCTGTAAGCATGGATGGACGCAGGAACAAGTTTTATTCCTAACCTAGAAACTGTATTAATAGAAGTGAAAATCATCAGGGCTGCTTCAAAGGCATCCGATGTTGAGCTGAAGAAACTAAGCCAAGTGTAAAGGAAGCTGAAGACAGAGACAGTCACTACAAAGGAGCCGGTGTGGAGCGACAGAGAAATATCTGCGTGTGCTATGGCATCCCCCTGTTGACATCTTCAAGGAGAGGCCTCCCCTCCCCCTGCCATCTGACAGCGTGAGCTGTTCCTTAGTGAAAGCCAGCCACAGCCTCCAAGGACTAACAAGGAAGTCTGCAGAAGCAGAACAACCATATGTGATAGTTGAACTGGCTCAGAGTGGTTCAGAGAGTTTGCTCGACTAACTCAAAGTGCCTTCACAGATGAGCTTTCTGTGTGGGCTGTAAGAAAAGGGTAGAGGCCTCGGGAGAGTAATTTGGGTCCTACTGTTTGCTTGGGAGAAGCACTGCAGCTACACTGCTCTAGCATGAGGAGACCAGCACTGAACGCTCTCGGCAATCACTGTCAGCGATTTCACAGCTGAGTCCCCTCTCACATTTATCACTGGCTGCCCAGTGCCTTTTCAGCGGTTTCCGCGGGCCCAGCTCGCCCTGGCCCCTGCGGCTGCTGTAAACGACTCAGCCTGGCTCATGCCCTGAGCTCTGCCTGCCGCTGGAGCTCTCTGCTGCCCGACCCCAGCCTGCTCTCCCTGCCACCCAGCGGTCCTGCCTCCTAGCAGGGCAGCACTGAACTGTAGCCGTACCCCTAGCCATGAGGTACAGCTGTCCAAAGGTGTTTCAGGCCCTAGCTGCACCGTTGCTTTGGGGTGGCTGGGTTTGGGTGGTTTTTTTTTTTTTTGCTAGAGGCAGGCTGCTGCTGACAAGAACCAGAGCAGGCATTTGCAAGGGTGGAGGAAGGGAAGCTATGTGGAAAGAGGCTGTGGTCTACTCACAGAACACATAGGCCCTGGAGTCAAGAGCAGAAGCCTTAAACTCTTGCTGGTTTGTCATTTGACCTTAGGCAAGCTTCTGCCTCAGTTTCCCATGGCACAAAGGCAGGAAGGATCATTGAATCAGCCTCATGAAATGGTGAGCGAGGGGAAGGAGCCATGACGGAGGATACACAGGGAAGCTCTTCAGGTGCTCTCTAGTTGTACATGTGTAGGGCTTAGGTGAAAAGCACAAGTAAGCAGGAGGATGTGTTGTGTTGGTTGAAGGTGTAAGAATACTCCTGCAGCTTTCCTGGGTTTAATTCACTGTTGTGTACAGCAGTAACCAGCAAAGCTGAGCAGTCAGAGAAACCAGCGCTCACTTGGTAGGAAGTGCCAGCCCAGAAATAATGGCTCCTCTGCACGTGAGCAACATGGCAGAGGCAGCACCAAAACAGCTGGAGATGTGGGTCAAAGGGAATAAAAACATCTGAGCTGCTCCCTGTTCAAATTAGCTTCCAGTGAACTGGACTGGATTACCAAACATCTTTCACTCACCATGGAAGCTGATTTCACAGCCATGCAGAAGTGATGGCCTAAAACTCTGCTGTTCCAACTTCAACAGTCATGGAACGTTATCAAGAGTTAGATTCCAGTGGGAAAAGCATGAGGTTACAGAGTTGCACTTACATATGCAAACCTTCCAGTTCCTGAGGAAAATGCACCACATCCAAGCAGCACAACCACTGATCAGCAGCAAGCCACCCATATCCCATGCCAAGAGAAGGCATGAAGCTCATGAACCTGTAGACATAAAAAAGCCCCATGTATTTTCTTAGCTGTCTAGGGTTTGGGGACTAAGATTGGAGCCATCAGCGTAAGAACAGAGCCCCATTTTGCAATGGGTCTCTTTGTAATTCAGTACAAGTGAGGAGAGAAGCAGAGAGCAAACCTTTCAGCAGAGCCCCCTCACAAAAGGCAGGATACAGAGCAATGTACAATGCAGAGCACTCACCTCTGGGCCCGATTCTCTTAGCTGCAAGCAAGTAACAGCTCCGCACAGAGAGCCTGTGAAAGGCCCTCCACAGGTGTTTGCCTGAAGGCTGTGGGAGGAGTACTTTGGTTTGGAGGCTTCCTGTGCAGAAAGGCAAAGCTCTTTTTTGTCTCTCTGGGTTACACACATGCCATAGGCATGCAGAGAGCCCTCTTCGTGGCTCTCCTGTGTGCACCTGGCCTTTTTTACATCTGTTTATGAAAGGAAAGACTCTGTTCCTTAAATATGCTCACAGGGAAGTAATGAAACCCTATTTCAGTCTTCAGTTTGCCATTCTTTTACAAAGTGTGGGCTCAAACTGGTAACACCACAAAAGCAGGCAAAGACAGGAAGGAACAAAGGCACAGTGAGGTTTTACCTCATCCTTCACTTGTTTCAAGTAGAATGGCGTGGAGTTAGAACAGTTACCAATGCCCCAGCACCTGAGGGAGGCAGGCCAGGAGCAAAAATGTGTTTGTATACCCTATCTCGGTTTTACTTTCTCTGCCTTCCAGGTATTCCATGAAGGCAATCCCCAATTTCAGGCAGATACTTGTTACTGCATCCTCCTGTGCAGTGTAGGCAGTGCCATGGCACTGGAGAAAGGGTTTTCTAGTGGGAGTGAAGCTGTCCTGTCACGGCCTGCCCACCACACTGTGGACCTCCACACAGAGCTGTGGAGATGGGCAAAGGCAGGGACTGCCTCTGGAAAGAGGAAGACTTTGGGATACCAAGAAATACAGGCTCTGTGTCTCTCTAGTCTCCATCTCCAGGAAATGAATGCATGCAGCCTGCAGAGTTTAATTCTCTTTTGGTTTATTACTATTTGAAGATCAGTTTTTGTATCCCCTTCTACAGAGGCTTCACCTTCCAACAGAACATACAAAAAATACACACAAATAGGAAAAAAAAAAAAAAGAAGAAAAAAAAAATAGGTAGGTAAGTTGCTTAATACAAATAGGTCCCTAAGAACCCAAAAAGGCTAAAACAGGCTCGGTTTCAACAGAAGCAGGCCCATAAATAGGCAAGAGACTTCATTCAAGTAGGGAAAGAGTCATCCATCCTCACCTAAGATCCTTTCTTGCTCACACTGAAGACAATGGGAGGATTCCCAACAACTTCAGTAGAAGCAGGATTGGGATTCATCAGAGCCAATGGCAAACTTTTCTGCTCCTTCCCTTCCAAGGCACTGTCTCTTCCATATGGCGTGCAGCCAGGGAAAAATGCCAGTTTTCCTGGCTCATCCCACACTCATGTTTCAGTTGTTCGTTCTACAAGACATCTGAGAACAGCTTTTTGTCTTCTCTCTTACACTCTGTATTTGCACTGAGTGCAGCAAACTTTCAGATCACAGTACTGAAGAAAAATTCTGAGCCCAAGAGCAAGGCTTGGTCGATTCTTTAGGAGCCAGCAGTCAGCCTGACAGCTTTGCAGAGGGCACATAAGAATTGCCTGGAGAAGGCACTGGTTTGTAGACACAGCAACCAAAAAGCCATTAGCAAGCATGAGACTGATTTATTACAAAAGCACTTACCCAGGCTCACTGTGTGACTGCAGGAAGCTCAAGAGCATTTACGGCTGCCAGTGGCGGTTTGAGGTGACCCCAGGAGCTAGAAGGGAGTCCCTGGAGCGGCAGTGGGACACCAGCTACCTGCTTCCTTCAGCACTTCTCAGAGAACTTGTAGGTTTCCAAAAACCGCGGTGCAAGTGGAGAGGCCACACAGGAAAAACTTCATTCACATAAACCCTGAGAGGAGATCAACGCTGTGGGGCAGCCTGTAAATTAATGTCAATATTTCACCTTTCAGGACCCATCGTGGCCAAATGTTTCCCTTGGCATTACCCCTGAAGTCAGCGAGGCCAAACATTTGGAGCAGAGATTCGCAGCACAGCTGTGTAGCACAATTTGGCAGGTCAGTCAGATCTTGGAACATTCTTACCCAGTGTTTATCATCATCTTACTTCAGACCCGGGAACAAAGCACAGGAAGAGGCTGGAGGGGACACTGGGGCAGCCATTATCTGCCACCAAAGAGCAGACAGCTGTGGTTTTTCACTAACTTGATTCAGCTATTCCAGCCATCGCCACAACCCCTTCCAGCCAGGGCTCCCACTCCTGTTCTGCACTACCCTGCAGTTATGTCACATTACTATTTTTAAATTGTTGGGGTTTCAGCCAAATGGTTCTCTGGTCTGCTTTATGGCTACTAACACAGCTCTCTGCAGAGCTCTCCACATCTGAGTAGGTACCACACTGGTGTGGGAATGTGTGGAGGGCAAGAGTGTGAAGAGAAGGGGCCAGAAGACATTAGGCCAGCGTTGCTGCTTCTGACTCTGCAACAGCAAGCATGGCCTCAGGCTGCACCTCAGGAGCCCTGCTCAGGCTCAGGGAGTGCTCCAGAACCCGATGCCTTCTGACAGGGACAGAGGACAGAGAGCAGCAGATTGGGCTGAAAGTCAAATCTGTTCCCAAAGGCTCGTTCACAACAGCTGAAGGATCTTGTTTTGAGAATGATGTTCAGGATAAAAACCAGGACTCTCTCAGGAGACATGGGAGTATTCCAGAATCTGGTTTTCCTTTTAAGTTTTCTGATTAGATTTTCTCCATCTTTTCTCATTTGTTTTGTCTCTCAGGGTGGAAATGAGAGCATCAGCTCGCTCACTGTGCACTCATGTTCTAGTCAGTTACTGCTTGGGGACCGTGCCCAGCAAAAGGAGAATGGTACCAAGCTGCCTTGACTTAGATTCCAGTGTCCATAGTGCTGTTGTTGTCATACTGAGGAAGCCAACACATTTGGTGGTTTTGTTTGGCACTTGCTCTGAGAGGTTCTGCCACGCTGAACAATTGAAAGAATGGGATTTATTTTGTGGGTGATAAAGGAAAGTTTTTCCTGTTTCACTATTCAGAATTATGGTAGCTGGTCTTTACTTTGTCCATTTATCTCTCATGAAACCCAAACAGAGCTCTTGCTCTCCATTCATTCTTCCAACACTGAAGTCTGGAGTTCCTTTGAAGTTTACTTTGGCATCTACTTCCTCAAGCAAGCACCTTAAAAAAAATTAAAGCTGAAAGTGGTACCCCACTCCAGACTCAAGACATTAAGTTCAGATACTGATTGCTAGGAACAAAGATTTAGTGAAAAAACAAGACACTAAAGTTACAACAGAGCCTACAAAATCTAGGTTAGCTTTCATACTATCAATTAGTTGAGTTAGACATTCAGTTACACAGGTCTTCTATTCAAGTCATTCCTTACTGCTGACAGCAGTTGAGGGAGGAACAATAATTTCAGGGAATACATGGGAAATAACAAATATTCCCTAAGTCACTGGCACTCAAACAGCTCTGAAACTGTGACTGGGCATTCACAATTATTCAAAGGATCGGTAGGAAGACCAATTCCACACCATCTGACAGTTCTAGGCTTTAAAAACCAAACAAAACAATCACTCCCCACATATAATACTTTGCCCTACTATAGTTAAGGCACTGGATCGAGAGAAGGAAAAATCTGTGTTTGGTTTCTGGTTCTGCTATCAGTTTCCCACGTCATCACTTCAGACTGGGTGCTGGCAGGTGAGCCACACTGCTAAGCCTGTTTGCACACATCTGACACCTGGCAAATGCGAGGTAGTGTCACTTAGCCCAGTAAGCTCACTTTAAATCACTTCACCTTGCATTTGCTGTGGATTAACAGTATGTAAAGATAAAATTCAGGCAACAAAAGAAGCCTGAGGGTAAGCCTGTATCCCTACAGTCAACACAACACTTAAGCATGCATGCAAGCGGTTTGTAGTCCCTCGTATTTCTTTCACTCACTCACCTACAAGCACCTTTTTTGTCTATCTTTAATGCTTAGATTATAAATGGTTGAAGATACTTTCATCACACCTAATACACAAGGGTCTGAGCCTCATCTGAGGAGCTTAGGGACAAAGCAATACTGCAGCTCCAATTATCTAAACGTGTATGAACTAAAGCCCCCTTCCTATCTGAAAAGTGCAGACTCCAACTCTGGATTGCAGTCTTACCAAGACAAGAAGGAAAGGAGGGCTGGCCCAGAATGAGAACTCTCCTCTATACACTGATATGGCAATTAGCAATATCACAGAAGCAAGTGAGGCTGCAGCTCGGGGCCCTTGGAACTCAATTTAGGAAGCTGAACTTTTTGGTTGGGGTCTGTCTTCTACTGGATGAGAAGCAGACATCTCCCAAAAGACAGAATACAAAGAATTTGCATGTAGATTAAATTGCTACCCAGAACAAAACAACATGCCCCTAAGGAAGCAAAAAGCTCTGAAAACACATCACTGCTAGACATCTGCCCAGCCTCCTGCTGGCACTAGTCTGCACCAGCCACAGTGCCAATCTCTGCCAGGTCCACGAGGATGATCTAGAACGATCATGTCAGGATTGTTAACGTCCTGTCCAATTGTCTCCTTGTCACTGAGAAGCGAGTAGCTTTCATTCAATGTATTCATGACAACTTAGTAAGCACTTCCTTTGACAAGCAAAATGCATTGTTAGTGTTTTAGGTTTCTTTTTTAGTTCAAGGCTTTTCTTTTGTTTCATCAGGTCAGATCCTGTAGTGTTCAGAATTAAATGGGCATGGTCAAAATTCCACCTGTTGAAGAGAATGGAGCTAAAGGCAGGATGGAAATATCCTGTGTTCTGGACTTGGGTTTTGGAGTTAATGACATGACTAGAGCACATGGACAGGTGCACATGGAACGCTGAGGACACCAACTTGTCTCTCAGAACAAAGCCTCAGTTCAACAGACATTCTCCTGGTGGCCTGGCCATGAGCTGTCAGCTAATCAGTGGCTGCCGTCCCAAGGAGTCACTATGCTGACTGGAATACCTGCTCTGTCTTGGCTTGCTTGGCAGTGTACAAGGATGCCTCAGCACGGTCTAGATTTCAGGATTTTAGAATGTTCTGATACCTTTCTGAAAGGTCCTGTTCCTACTTGTCCCCTAAGCTTATCAGTACAGCAACAGCAATTCCATGAAGCTTTAGTGTGAAGTGGGTTGGGTTGGTTTTCAATGTTTTTTCCCTTTTAAATGAGACTCGTACCTAATTCCAGGGATTCTGGGGGAACACCATTGGAGAAGAATATGTCCTTCAGTCTCCCAACACAGATTAATAGCAAAACGTCAAGTCCACAGCAACGTGCTCTCAGTTTAGAAAGTGCTGGTGCTATAAAGAGAAAGCCATTGATTATTCATCCCTGGTTTGGAATGCTGGAGAGCAAGTACAAAAAAGGCTTCTTACAGAAGAGGAACTGGGCCTGCTAAGTCTGTAGGATTTAGGACATCATTCCAAAACCCACGTACCTACAAAAGGCTCTGGAATTCTACACAGAAGCACAACAGGAATGTGCCATATTTCGGTGATGGACCAGCTGCAGGGCCTGGACTGGGAGCACCTGGGCAAGGCGAGCTGTCGCACAGCAGCAGTCTGCGGCTACATTCACAGCTCCCCCAGAGGCCGTGGGCCCCAGGCTGAAGTGCTCAGTCCTGCTCCAGCACCGCAGCGATGAGGGAGGCAGCTGCAGCATTTCCTAGAACGCAGGTCTGGTGTGGGGCTTGGCTCTTCGGAGCAGCCTTTCTACAAAGGTTCAGTACACAGCAACTTCTGTTACCAGATCACTGCTCGAACCTCAGCTCCTTTGCTCACAATTGTGATGCAGAGAAAACTCTTCGCACATGGAAATGAACAAATAAATTCTGGGAGCTGTCCTACATGACCTTGAGAATCAACAGCAGAACCATAATTATAACTCAGAGTCTTCCTAACTCCTAACCCTGTGTTAAACAACATTTATACCTGGATTTGGTACATAAGACCATGACAAGTCACATGGGAAGAAAGGGAGGGTCAAGAAGGGACATTATTTCTGCACAGGTGTTACTTTCAGGTTAATCAGAACTTCCAGCAGCCTAGAGCCCAGATTCTTTGCATTTTGTAATCAATTCTTTTTCAGGCATCTCCTTGGAAAAGAAAGGAGTTAAGACTGGCTTTTGGAAACCTGACCAGAGGCGGATCAGGAAAGCACAACTGTAGCCAAAAAGGCCAGCACCCCAAGAATACAGCAGTGTGCAGTGGGACCAATGCCTTAGCTCCTGGTTCTCATTTGCACACCTTTTGGACAGGTGGCTAAACTGCTCAAAAACCAGACCAAACGAGGGCATGTGCAGTAACATACTAACTTCTTTAATAGAGTCCAGTCCAGTTCAGCAAAAGCACTCTGTGAACCCCTGGGTTCATCCACACTAAACAAGTCAGTGGTACACAGTGTTAACCCGAGAGCTGATCGTCTTTCACACCCTAGGTCCCCACATGACAAATGAGCACCAGTCAAGCAGACTGCAATGGGATTTTTCTTTTTTTTTTTTTTTCTTTTTCTTTTTTTTTTTCATAAAACTATTTCTTTCATGGACTTAAAACAACCAACTAGCCAAGATATTAATTAAGGTACATCTAAAAAAAATAAAAATACTAACCCTACTGTGACTGCTGCTTTAAGAGTGCTCTGCTCATCGCCTCAGACCGGCTTTTCAGTAGCCATTCACTACAACAGGTCCTAAAATAATAATAGAGAATCAAAAACTTGACACCAAGTTTAATGGTTAGAAGTAATAAACCCAACCTCTTCTGAATAGTGATTTTTGTCAGCAGCTCGGTCCCGCTGCAGCACTCACAGCCTCACAAATGGCAGAAGGAGTTCCAATTGTTCGGCATTTCTGGGTTTAAAAGCGCAGCTGCGCCGTACCTGCTGGGTACCAGTGCACTCCATTCTATGGAGGACTCAACAACAGGGCTGCTTCTCAAACTTACTCTTTTCTCTGGGGTGGATTAGGAAGGGTGGGGACTGGAGAGAGAACAAAAGCATAGCTCCCTGTAGCTGTAGCTCCCCGGGTGCCTGGGTCACTAGGACTGTCTGATTCTCAGATCAGTGCTGGCAACTTCTGTTTATTCTAGTTCATGACAAAACACCAGCAGCAGCCCCTAAAGCTCCACTTGGTGTTTTGGGTCATGTCTTTATTCAAGGTCACCAACTTCAGTAATTCATCAGCTAAGAAGCATTTTCTCCCTCTCCCCAGTAAAGGTTTAGAGGTGGGGTAGGGCATGAGAGAAGGAGGGAAGCTAAAATGAATACAAAATTCTCAGCTACAGAACCAAGTTTCGTTATTTCCTCTTTCATTCACAGCATCTTATCATTATAGCCAGACTGCTGCTCGGCTTTGCTAGGATCAAACCCATCTCATTTCCCCTCTGGCCCCATTGGTTGCTGGTCGACCTCTGGATCCACTAAGGATGACGCAAATGCTGACTGGACGATCTGAAACCCGAAGGACTCCAGGAGAGACATGTTCTGTTGGGGTGAAAAGGGGGATCCTAGTGCAGGACCAAGGTCCCCCAGTGGGCCGCCAAGGGCCCTGACGTGAACCTTCTGTATGTGTTTGTTCAGATACGATTTTGATCTGAAAAAGCTGCCACACTCGGGGCAAGGGTACTTCTTCTCTCCTTCCGTCTCCATTTTGTTTTTGCTGACTGCCATGTCACACGAGAAGGACCCATTGGTGCTCTGTTTCTCAGGAGTCTTGAGGTCACTGGTGTCAGAGAGGTCTCCGTATGAATCAGAACTCTCAATCGGGTCCGAATGTGAACATTTCTGGCCTTCTAGGGGAAAAAGAGAAGAGAGAGCTTTCAGAACCTCATGTCCCACGAGCAGTGTTCAACATGCACTCAGACAGAGGACACTGCCAGCAGCACGACAGAACGATACACACTCAGCATGGCCATCTCTCAGCTTCTAAGGCCCTTGACTATAGGTCCTCTGGCAAACATCTGGGCTGCTCTCAGAGCAATCTGGCATGGTACCGGATGCAACCATACTGTGCTTTATGGATCTCTTTTTTGAATCTCAGAGATGTCTCACAATGCACTGCAGAAGCATGGATCTAACAATGAGTTTTCAGCTGTCCCATTCACCTGCACACTTCTGAAGTACTGTTGGCACTTTGGGAGAGAGCCTACAAACCTAATGAAGCACAACAGGCTGCAGCAAGCTGTGAGGAAACCTGAGAAGAGCCAGCAAACCAGCAGGGAGCTACTGCAGTGTAAGAAGTGCAAAGCCAGCTAGTCCTGAGGAACTCTTTCCTACGAGGTAAGCACAACACTGGTAGAAGTCATCTTCATCATCTAAAATTGTTCCATCTTTACACACTGCAGCATGAACCAGGAGAGAGGTTAGGACACTCTTTTAAGTAATCTGGATACATATCCTGGCAAAGCCACTGGAACGTTTGCCGTGTTCCCTGCTCTGCTCTGTCCCTCTGCCAGGGAAGTTTGTCCACACTTTTTGCTCAGCACATCTGAATGAGCATGGGAAAGCCAGCCCTAGTCTCCACACAAGTCTCTGCATACAAATGAGCTCTAGCTACTGTTACCTCTGAAAGACCAAAGAGCCGCTTGGCACAGCCCAAAAGGCAGACTGGCTCTGGACTGGGCATTACAAACCAAACAGGATATGCATGAAATCAACACACCACTGAGCTGGAGTAAATCTCTTGTTAAGCCAGCACACCACCCAAAACCAAAAGGCTCCTGTAGTAACTCAATCAGGACGACTTCGACAGAGAAAAATTACACAACTGTATCTTTCTGTTGGTACAGACCTTGTTTAACCCAGCCCGCTGTGCTCTCCTGGGAAAGAAAAATGTAACTTTTGGGGACAGCCATGGCTTTGAACGATTTTCTGCTGTTTCAGCTGCACCAGCTCAGACCAAATAGCAAAAAAGCAAACTGCTCTACACAGACTAACACACAGCTTTACATATTCAGAAGCTAAACACTGACTATTCTTATATGGGTTTTTTTTCCTCCCAGAAGCTAAACACAGGTTTAAAAACAAAGCAAGTAACAGTACTATTATCACACTCTACTTGTCCTCCTCAACAACAGCATTCAAATATATAGTGCAACTACAGACAGCTGCATGACTCCTCATCCACCTGAGGATGAGTATTTCTTAAGACTCTTTCTGAACTGCACTCTGTAGCTGCCCCTTCCTTCACCAGAAATCAGAGAGATGGTTTGACTGACATGAGATTTGAGTATAGTGAGGCTCTGCACAGTTTCATAGGAAGATGGCAAAGATGAACTAACATGACTTTTTCAGTCTCTAAAATCAAAGAGGCTGCCAAACATTCATGTACTCTTATGTGTCCACCTCCTTCACCCAGACTAGTTAAACTGCCTACTCGAGGGCAGATGTTATGCACTCTCTGACACTGTATCACCTACTTCTCTGCATCTCCCTAAGTTTCTGTCCAGGATTTTCCCTGTCCTTCCTCCCTCCTCTTTCTCATGCCCAGCCCAACATCCCACAACACAACATTCTAGAGAGAGCAGCAAGGTGCAGAGCAGCGAGTCTCTTGCCTTTGATGCCATAGGTCCTGACGCAGTGGAACGCTGCTCCCCCATTCGGGATGGACTCCTGGTGCCTGGAGACCTGGGGAAGGGGAACACCGTGGTGGGTTTTAACATGGACCTTTAAGTAGGAGGCAGAGGAGAAACCTAAACAAGATAAAAGGAGATGAGATCCTGCCATCAGCAAAGACACACATCTGCCTTCCCTGTTCCTTTAACCATTCTCTTGCTCCCACTCCCTGCAACATTGTACTGGCTCAGCACCTGCTTACCTACAAACACGCTCACCTCCTGTTCCCAGACACAGGCAGTGAGCGCAGGGCATGCCCTTCCTTAGACTTCAGCTGCACTCTGGAAGTCATGATCAAAGGGCAGCCTCCTTCAAAAACAACCCCTACATAAGCAAGCCTAGCAGATGACAGCAAACTCTCAAAAACGGGCATCAGAGAGACGACACAAAAAGGCAGCTGTGTCCCCACTGCTTTGTGCTGGCTTACTCCGTTTAGTTTCAAAATGTAATCACAATCTGACAATACTTTGGGAGATAGTTCAAACCAGTTTATTTTGTGCTGTTGAGCCTTTAAGTGATGCCATTCAGTAACACCTCTCCTTGGTAGCTAAGTGTGTTTCCCCTTTAGGTTTCTAGCACTGATAGTGAATATCAGAAGGCAGAAAGCTAAAACTGTTGAGCTTGTAAGGTCTAAAATCTTGTCCTCTAACTTCTTCCATTCAGCCCATCCTAAGTTCTAAAAAACATCCTAGTGCTCATACTTTGTCTGCAGTTAACAACAACAACAAAAAACCCAAATAAAATGAAATTATTAGCTCTGACCTGTAAGCCCAAAGCACTGAAATTAAACTGATTTCTGCAGCAGATTTTACATTTGTGCATGTCATGGGTTAACCCAAGCTGGGGTCTTTTGAAGTCTCACAAATGTGGTCTTTTGCTACAATGCAACAAATTACCTCAGGCGTAGTGTGGAGTGGTTTTAAATTCAGTTTTAGTAAGATTTGCAGTTAGCACAAGGGCATTTGCACTGTGTACAAGGTGCACAGGTTGATAGGAAGTTAAAAGACTTCCTATCAACAACTGCCTTCATTTTCTAGGACATTTGCGACAGACTGTTATGGCACTTTCACATTAGAAACATTTTTCTTCAACAATTGAGAACATAAGGCAAGTTTCACCATCACAGACAGAGTCCAGGTTCCCTATCTAGAAAGTCCAAGCCAAGAGTTTTTTAAACCAGTACAGCCTTTACAGCACAAGCCCTTGCAAGAGAACTTCCACAGCAATGCATCACTTCAAATAAGAACAGATGTACTGCTGGGAAGCCACTCTTACAGTGATACAACTGCACTTACATTTGCTGATGTGTCAGGAAGGCTGCAAAATCAGCACTGGCACACCTCTCTGGGGTGGATATTCTGACAGCAGGTGTTAGTTTTAGGTGCTGAATTTAACAATGAATGTGGCTTTGCAGTAGAATTCCTGCGCCTGCCCAACAGAATCTCTCTACCCAGGCTTTTCTTGGAAGCTGGGATGAAAGAGCATTCAAGGGTTGTTGAGAATTAAACATACAGGACCTGCAGGGCAAAACACAACTCCACAGCAGCCTGCTGCAGGCAAAAAAGGGCAGGTTGACGAGAAGGAACAAGAGGGAGTTGCTGCAGACCCGAGTTGAAGATAAAAGCACAGAAAAGCAGGTACATGGCAAATGAAGAAACCAAGCACACAGAACTCAACACACAGTGGAGCAGAATCACCTAGGCCAAGTCATCCAGTGAACTACTGTAAGGATATTGTCCTCTGTGCTAAAAGTCCAACTGGCCCCAGTAGGACACATGCAGTGCCAGTGTTAAGATCCACTGCAGCCATGGGAATAATCAGCCTTCAGCTAGTAGAGAAAAGGCCACCATATACAGATAAATGCTTCAGCTGCAAAGTACTTCTCCTGTTCCATACAGGTGTCTAACAACCTAAGGCATGCTGAGCGAGGGTCTTCACGCAGCAGCACACTGAAATCTCACTGCAGACTCACACAGAAGGACTACATATAGAAGCTCCCTCCTCTTCTACACTGCGCTTGACACAGGCACATCTGAAGTTGTAATCCCTGCTACACAAGACCTCTTCTGAGCTCTGCAGCTCTGTCTGCAGAGTACATTGGTTTATCTGCTGCAAAGTGTGCTAGCTTCCCTGTGTGCACTTGGCAGATGAAGATGTGAGTCATCAGCTTCCACCACAGTATAAGAATGCCAACTGCCTACAGGAAGCAGGGAGATTTGCATGTTTGTTTGCCTTTAGCCTCCTTTTCTCTGAAGCACTGGCACTGGCCTTCCCTTTTTCCCCACCAGACCTTAACTCTGAGTGCCTGTCCCAGGAAGAGGAATGATTCATGGCCAACAAAGTTGGGCTAAGACAAAGTGGCACTAGTTTTCAAAGGAGGAGTGTATTTACTGCTTTGCCCAGAGCCATTTCTCAGCTTTGCAGAGCAAAGCATTTCTTCATTCCACAGGAATCAATATTTTTAATGCACAGAGAATTATCTGCTTTATATAAATGGGACCTCTCCCCTGATTTCTTAGAGAACATCTACAAGGAGATGGACTACAGAATTAAATTGCAGGATGCTTTTTTCAAAAATTCTCATTTAGATTTATCTGAAGCATCCAGACAACGTGTCCTGCTTTAATCAACTCTCTATCCACCATGCAATACATGAGAAGTTATCTTATTGTGAAAAAAAAAAGGTGAAAAAAGATCCATCTAAGTGGTGACTGGAATATTCAGCCATCTCCTAATTTCTGTGAGTTCTGTGAAGCAAATGTCTGAAACAGAAAAGGGATCTCCTGAGCTGCACATGTCATTACAAAGTACTACACTTGCCAAGTCATTCATCTCTTTTGAAAAAGCCCTCCCAGGCAATCAAGTTCCTAAGGATGGCAATAGAAGATTACATAACAACAAAGCAGAACCAGGTCTTTTTTATTTAAACTGATTAAAGAGAATTTGTCCTAAAAAGTGAGGATTAGTTTTCATCATTAATTTAGAATTTAGATGAATTCTTAAAGGAAAATCAAACAGGAAATCCCAGAAAAAAGCCCCACTGCACAGCTTCCCTGATTTAACAACAGGTAAGTACTTTCATCATTATTTTAAACATAAAGCTCCTAAAAGTAAGAAAATAACCTGGAAAAAAAAAACAAAAAACCAAAAACCCAACCATTAAATCACAGATGGTCACTTTGGGGCATTCTACTGCCACACTGTAAAACGGTAGAAAAGTGAAATCAGCAAATGGGTGTACATGCCTGCCATGGCAAACCAGCCATGTCCTAAACCCATCAAACCTTTATGAGAACCTGAGACACTTGATTTTCCACAGAAAAGCCTTCAGTCTGCTGGGTTAAATTCAGGGACTCGAAGCTCTGTTTTTAACACCAGGATATGTTCAGCTCTAAGAGTCACTTTTTCATCCCATTGGTTTTCATCCTCTCTGGTGGGCCAACATCCAAAATTCTCTCCACGAGCAGTTTGAGCATTCTTGATGACAGTTACTATATCCAGAGCTTGGCAACTACTGCACCCAGAACCTGGCAATTACTATACAGAGAACTAGCTCAGCTCCAACTAAAACAGCACACCAGCAGGCTGGCTGAGGGCGGAACGAAACAATATCCCCTCACACAGGCACCGTAGCTGCTGCACAATTACAGTCATGGGGACAGTGAGTAGCTTCTGACTGCACCAATGCCTATCAAATAGATGTTTCTAACCCCAAATGTTTTCTCTACACTTCACCTTGTCAGGCTTTCCAATTTAAAACAGTGAACATCACAGTCTAATTCTAGGACACTCTGGGTTAACAGTTCTGCTATTGTGGGTCACAAAAGCATAATCAAAATCCATAGCATCTAACAAGGAGTTCACAAGCCAGCCTGCTGACAAATGCAGTCTGCATCTCCCCTTTCCAAGGGCTTCTCAGGCTGGGTAGCTACATGTAACAAGAATTACCCAGGTTTCATTACCTTTTCTGAGTGCTGTCAACCGAAATCCACAGCAGCCTAGGTTGTGAGAAGGCAGAGAATACACCAGCTGTGCGAGGGAAGCAGGCACCTAGGGTGTGCTGTACAACAGGCTCCCTACCCCTCTGCAGGGCAGTTTCCCTGTACACTGAAACCATTTCGTCCAGTCACTGACGCCAGACCTGCCTTAGTCACGCCGGCTCAGTCTCGAAAGAGCTGCAGTGACATCCAGCGGCGGCTAAGCTGGAACTGGGGCTTGGAAACCCTCTCGGAAGCAAGAGGCTTCCTCCCCGCTCACAGGAGTTTGCTTGGCACCATGTCCAACCGAAGGGACGCAGGGAGAGCACCTGGCTCTCGGGCAGCGTTTCCCATGTTGCTGGACTAGATGAACTGGGATAACCTGAGGAGTTTGGCAGACAGCCCTCTGGCCGAAAAGGAGGCCAAGCTTCATTCCATACCATCTACCTGCATGTTCAGAGTCTGAGGATTGGCAGACCAGGTGTCTTTTCCACTCAAATGATCAACATCACTTTCAGGACCTAAGAGACTGTTCAACTAATGGAAATACCTCCCTTGTAATTCAATGTCTCATTACTCATCAACTCCTCACCATCCAAAAGCTCCCTCTACGACTCCTCACATCAAATGCTGAACAGCTTCTGAGATTTAACCTTCTTAAATTGGAAAATGGAACATAAAAAAAGACTCATCAGAAAATGCAAGGTCCCAAAGCACAGCAGCAGCCTCTTTCACTTACTAAGGTATGTGTGTCTATGTGAGCCAACACCACACTGTGAACTTGTGTATTCATCATTCAAAAAGAAGGACACCAATAAGACAAGATCATTTTCCCAGTTTGCTTGACATCCCACAAAGCCCAAATTCACACTTCTTCAACTGAAGAGTACCACAAACAGGTGGGAAAGCTCCAAAAGCTCTTAGTCATATAGTTCAGTTTTAGGTAGTCCTGTGAGGCATAGGGAGTTGGACTCAATGCCCACTCGAGACACTCTGTGCTGCTATGAGAAGCTGTCTTTGTACAGATCCAGGTGAAGCACATTTCTAGTGCTCTTTACAGAATCTGGTTGAGGAACACATATTAATAGAAAGCCATTTCTTGTGTTAAGAGGGAGAAACTCCTTGACTCTACTGCTGCACCAGGAGGTTAAGCAAAACTGATCATGTAGATTATTTGGTTTATGTACAGTGTAGAATTTTCAGTATTTCAAAGATTCTTCTTCCAAATGGATCACAAGGATTCAAATCTAACCAGGTACAGAAAAAATAAGAGGTCCATGGTAAACAGCAGCCAGGCAATGTACCATGGCCACTGTACAGAGATCCAGCTACTAGGCAAATCGAATTCTAAAAACTGTCTAGCAACAATTTAGTTCAGCTCTAAGCTGAGTTTCTTCAGGAACTATCAACCATGTAAAAAGGCAGCTCTACAGCTCCACCACTTTCCAAGTTTTAACCATTCAGTAAGAAACATGAAGCACATGTACACATGGTGTAACCTCCTGCTGCAGACAGTCCCAGAGCCTGCAGCTTCCCTCCAGCATTGTCCCACCCTGCTGAAATAACAGAAGAGTTTCTTCATTACCTCGGTTACAGATAGTGCAGAAATTGCTTGGTCCTTCACTATGCTTCTTCAAATGATCTGCCATGTATGCTGCTCTCAAGTACTTCCCACACACCTGGCATGGAACTTTGTCTTCATGACATGCTAGGTGTGAGCGCAGTCGGTCACGAGTGGCAAAGGAAGCATTACAGGTCTGCAGGTATAATGAGAACCATGTGACTGATCAACTCTGCTACAAACACTGCTATTTAGTATTCTTTAAATAGCTCAGTTCCTGTGCACTCACACAGATGAAATGATCCACAAGCCATTGTCCCACAAACAAAAGATTCAAGTGACCAACACGCTGCACAAAAGGTGATACTAACTCCAAAGAATTAAAAAGACAAAGAAAATAGCTCTAACATACTACAGACAGTAAAACTTAAATCAGGATAGAATTGTAAGTCCTTAGCTCCTCTCTGAGGATGAAGGTACTAAAACTTTCAGTAATATTTAACAGCAGAAATAGCACAAACCATTCCATCTACAATTAGTTCTGCCATTTCACGGAGCATTACAATCTCTTTAGACCACTTAAAATGCCCTCCCTGTCACATTCTTACATTTTACTTTCTGATCTGATCAGTCTAACTGGTAGGCAGAATCTCTTTGGAGTATGAAGACATACAAACAAAGCATCAGAGAAGTGGCTGGGAGGACAACATGACAGACAGTAGAAAAGCCGTCCTGGTATCCACAGTAGCGGTGCTAATTACAGAAGTGCAGCCTCAGAACTGAGCGGGTAGCAAAATCACTGCATGTTACTGTAATCTCTTTGTAACTTACCCCTGACCAAGGCATACCAGGAAACACACTTGATGTGGCATAGGTAACATCGATGCTACTTGCCCCCTTCCCATATGCAACCCATCCGATGAGTGAAGGCTCCCCCGCCCCGTTATCACAAGCACAGCAGTCGGCAGGCACACAGGCTATGTGTGCAGCCCGTTACAACAGCCTGCCAGTTCTGAAAGGCTTGCTCTGGCTCCAACAGGTGAAGGGAAGTAGATCACCAGCAATGCACTGTACAAGGTATTAAAGATACAGCCTGCAACCGCTGCTCACAAGTGCGAGAGGAAGACCGAAAGCACACTCGCGTTAGGATGCCCTGAGAAAGCAGCAACGATCAGGAGGTACAAGTGTTTTGTTTATACCACCTTTAGAGAAAATGAGGCAGTTTGAAGCTGTACAACCAGGACCCCCCAGGAGATAATACTAGGCTGCAAAGTGCCCTGGGAACTGGATATATTCTGTCTTTTCAGGTATCAGTGTGCAATTCAACAACCCTTTTAACAAAGACAGGCTTGTTAAAGTAGCAATCTTAGTATGATTCCAAAACGGTAGCTTCAAATAGATGAAATTGGTAATACAGAAGAGGATAACCTGTGTCACTTTACATAATTTAGTCAGTCAACAGCTGAATAAAAAAAAACATTGAAGGCAGCTGAAAAGTTTCAGCTATCAATTTCAGTAGGCGTTACACTCATTCGATCCCAATCGATGCTTAAGTATGACAAACTCCCGCAGAGCTGAGGCTACTCTGCAGCAAGCACAAGGCTTAGCACTTCAGAGGACCAGGACTTAATGAACTTAGAAAGACAACAGCCAAATGATCTGGATTTCTGAGACACACACAGTTTAACTAAGCTCACAAGACAAAGATCTGTAAATTACAAGCAGTGAAGAGGCAAATTCTCGAAGGTGAACATTTCTCCTCCTTTGAAATCTCCCTACACAGCACAGAGCAAAACAGGTGCAGCTTTCACTTACTGAAATGTCCTTAGAGTAAGGTAGAGGTTTACCTTAGAGGTAAACACCTATTTAAGGTAGGAGACCAGCATTGATGCTAAGCAATCTGTGGGCTATCAGCTAAAGACTAAAGACTTATAAGTAGGCAATCAAGGACAGCCAAGAGATCTGTCATCAATGAATCTAAAAATACCCAGCCCCTATAAGGTCCACACAAAGCATTGGGAGTGCATCAGTTGATGAAGCAGATCAGAGACAAATCACAAACACAGGGATGGCAGAAGGAAAACTCTATCTGTCCCAGATTGAACTTATCAGGTTGAAAGCTTAGGGAAAGGCAATATAATAATTTCTGTGTTTGATTTCTCACTCTTGCTGCTGAGTTGTGCAAAGCTCACCTTTGCGTAAGCTGTAAATAGATCTGCAAAGAACCTTAATAATAATAATAAAATTAAGTCCAGTGGAGAAAGCAATAACCACTTTATCTGAATCATAACAATGGGAGACAGGACTAGGTTTAAAGAAAACCCCAAAATTAATATTCCAATAGTTAATATATATAAAAGGTATAGAGGAAAAAAAAAACAAACTTCTACTTTACAAAAGATGTGAAGTGCTAAATGAGTGCTAAATATTTATAATTAATTGTTAATCATAGAAGGAAACTCTCCAGTGCCTTCCTATCAAACATTGCACAGGTATATAAATAGATCGAAAAGAATAACAAAGTTTAAAAAAACATTGTTTAAGAAATACCTCTTGAAGGTTCAACTTTTCTATGGATGTGGATGTCTCTGAGCTTATTCCATGGTGGCTGCCATTTTCCTGCTAATAGGCAGGAAGTAAGAGAAATTAGGACAGAAAGAAACTCATTCTGCATTGAAATCAATGGGAAAAGCACTGGACTTGGAATGCCAATTTTAGATTTACTTAAACAAATAGACCTTTTTCTTTAATTAACCTGCTTTAATTAACCTGCCTTTTAATTATTTTTTTTAATTGCCAGAAGAACAACCTGTCTCTTGCCTCTGAGAATGAGCAAACTTCTGTTTTCTCCCCATGTCCTTTCATATCCATGTGTGTTCAGATCACTGTTTCCTCCCAAACTGCAGCCTAACTCTCACACCTTTCCCTCACAGCCAACAATCTAACTTCACCCCTTCCCAAGATGAGTCAGCAAACTGAGCTATCCCAGTCTGGCTAGAAAACTGTCTTACCCCTTCCTCCTACATCCACAACTCAACTGTCAGACCAATAAAAACCACACACACAAATAAATCACGGTGCAATGATCCAGGGGCCAAGATCCAGAGTGCCACTTGGTGTTTTGACTGGGTACCAAAGCAACTTCTTGGATTTGAGTTCTCAGCTGTCTTGGCTCTGTGGAGGCCTTTCCTATTCTAAGTCTATCTTAATGGTAATTAAAAAGCTGGAACCAGGTCTTTGTCCAGTATCAGGTGATACAGGTGCTGGAACTCAGGGTAGTTCACAGACCTGTGAAGCACAGCTGTTATTTTAGGGGGGTGAATGCAGTGCTGAGCACTGAAAACCACAGCTGTTGCTGTGACGTTCAGCTTACAGCTGTCCTACTTCTCACAGTTTCATTGTATTTATTCCGAAGCTGGGTTGACACCTTCATGCTTTTGTTTTGGTAGTCCAAAATGCACCATGATGCCACATAAGATAGCCACTGGCCTGCAGAGATATACAAAAGCTCCAGTAAAGAGCCAGTGGGTTTGGTTACATGATTTTTAACTTGACAGGATTGCCCTTTTGCAGTAAACATAATCAAAGAAAACAATGGGAATTTCCAGCAGGAACAGACTCAAAGATGATACTCAATGCTGTTCAGGCTACTCTCACGGAGGACCTAATCTGACAAACAAAATCAGTGGAAAAAGAGAATGGAAAATGGAGAAACACCATGCCAATATTAAGCTATCTTCCTTCTCAGTGGCCAGATTCTGTGTTTGGATATATGTCATGGAACAGAAATGTTACTGGTTATGAGACAATCACAAGGAGAACTCCATCAATTCATACGTTGGCTTTGAAACAAATTTTTAGTGTGACAGCACCCTTCTGTAGTTTGTAGCATCCTCACCAGACCTGGGCACACTTAAACAACCATTATAAATCTGACAGGATATTACCAAGCATTGCAAAGATACACAACAGCTTCTTTAACAAATTTTCTATGCCTTAAAGATTCATGAAGAATTAACTCTCCAGTGTTAAGCAGTCAAGAATTGAGAACAAACCAAGCCTGAATGACAACCTCAACTCCGCCCTGATCTTTGCAACATACAGCCCATACCTTTTAACTGAGAAGTACCATGTATACAGTATTGTGGCACTTGAGACAACACACAATGAGAGAAGCTGTTTCTAGAAACTGCTATCATAAAATGCATGTGTGCAAGGAAATGGAGTAGGGCTTGGCTCTGTGATCTTAGCTTCCATATTTCTTTACCCTCTAGCTCTTAGTATATCTAATTCACACTTATAGAGTTTCTATTTAACACTCTTAAATCAATCAGAAAAATATAAAAAATTATCAGGCATTAGCTGGCAAAGAACAATTTACCTCTATAAACCTTTTTCATGAACTGTGTCAGTTTGATAACCTTGACAGCAGCTGGCAAAAGCCTGAGGAGTTCCTGCTCCTGTCAGGACCTAAACAGTCATTTCTGTACTTGCACACAAACAGCTGCTTATGGAAAAAATTTGTAGTCATGTTCAACTCATCCACTCAGCTCCCCTACTATCCCCAAACTGTGAAGTCTTTTTATGAGGGTTTTACATTTGTATAAATCTATAACCCCTAAATCATCTTAAGGAGATTAATTTAATGCTTTGTATAGGATATCAGGTTTAAATCAACGTGAGGGCTGTATGGCCTGATTTTCAAAGGTGCTGGGCTTCCACATGGAGGTTAACAGAAACCTTTAGATAGCTCTAAACCTTTTGAAAAACGTTCACTGGATTAGTAAAGTTGCACAATGATTCAAAGCTATTTGGAGGAAACACAGGAGAGGGGTCAAGAGATAGGGGGAGAAAATGCAGAGCAGAAGGCAACACACAGAGGATGGACCCGGTTCATAAAATGCAGCTAAAAAAATCTAGACCAAAAAAGTCCTTGGCCCTTCACAAAAATTACCATGTGACAACTTTTTGAAAAGAAATCCTTAAAGAAATGGTTCTCCAGAGAGCAAGCATGGGCACTGCGAGCCCAACAAATGGCTCAGAGCTGTGCCCAGCCGCTATGTGAAGGCAGCAGGTGACAGTGGAAGCTAATGCTCAACTTCGGTTCTAACTGAAACTCGGAGGCACCTTTTAGATCTCTCTACAAATTAATTACAAAGTATCTTTCTGGATTTGATCTTTCAAACCTTAAGGAATAATGCATTAACTGTAAACCCCACATACAACATTAAGACATTGTATTACAAAGGATACTCTGATGATGTTGTTTATATTCTCCCCAAGATTAAAAAAAGCTTCCAGCTTTGCTCAGTGCAACATTCTGAAAGTTACATGATTAAAAGAGAGTATCTTGGCAAGTTACGGCAATTTACCAATTCTATCTGAAATTATTCTTTCAAAAAATGAAGTCAGCATTGGAGCTTTCTGTTGACAACAAATAATTGTAGTAAAAAAAAGGGAGGGGGGAGATGGGATGGGATGAATCATTGGTGCCACTGACTTGCCCAGGGACAAGGTGGCTGGGTATGAGATCCAGAGGGAGACTAGGACAGAGCAGCAGGAAAGAACATCTGGTAGAAGGAGAGGGAAGCAGAATCAAAGCTGTAGATGACACAAGAGGCTGGGGGACAGACAGGAGGGCTGTAACACTGTTATTTACCAACACACCCACAGTATTTTTACTGACACTTCACAACTGTCTGCACACACCAATGCAATGCCAAAGATTACCCAAACATCAGTCTAAACCCCTCCAGCTCCTACCTGACATTTGTGAGGTCTCTCTGAGGTATGCACCTGTTTGATGTGTCCATTCAAGTGGTCTGGCCTTAAAAGAAAATACACATAAGCACACTTAAAACAAATACTCAATATAAACTTTACAGCTTTAACAAAAAAAAAAGTTAAGAACCCAGTGGTGAACCTCCTACAACTGTAGTGATGTTTAACTTTCCACGAGCCAGATCACCAGCTGGGACTCTACCTTGATAAGTTCCCTCTCCACCTTGCTAAAAAGGCAGCATTCCCTCTGGAAAAAAACTGCAACTGAGTGATCAAAGAAAACAGGAAACAGCAGCTATAACTTTCAAGCCTGCATTTCCCCTTTCAAAATCCTTGTTACAGTCTTTGATTTACAGTTGCTGAATATCTGAAAAATCAGACCCTTTTGGTTCATGTCCCAAACACATATAAGAAGCCAACTTCAAGCACCTCTGCACAAACAGAACGACTCTAAACTCTATTGCTGTGACATTTTCCACCAGCAAGATAAAAAATCCTGTCCTAAGACAGCTTGGTGGGGAGACTGCGTTACTACAGATCGAGTGCTCCGAAGGTCCCCACTAGAAGGTGCAATGGAAGAGCAAATTATTACTGAAGAAAGTTCGACCATTCTTCAAAACCAGTAAAGCCTACTTTGAAGAAGTGAGGACCGAATAGCTGCAGATTTTCCTGGTGGGAGTTTCTCCTAGTGGGAAGAAAGCTTTTCATTGTATGAAGCTAAAACTGCTTGGAAACAAGTCCTCCTCCCTCTCCTCCCCCAGCTTTCCAGCTGCACCAATGAGAGGGCTGCGGATGGAATTCACGCACTGCAGAAAGAAAATGGACTGAACTTTGCAGCCAGGCTGTTAAACCTGATGCTCCAGTAAGTGGGCTGGGGCGGTGTACCCGGAAAGACTGGCTGGGGGGGGGGGGGGGGGGGTG